>BRDA01004343.1:49318-77099 GCA_036984385.1 Crenuchus spilurus | reverse complement strand
TACTGTGTGTGGACGGTAATTTTTAAAACCGAAAGATAGACGGTCGTAATAATTATCGCGTACATGTATACTAATATCTTCCAAGTTGAACCCTATCTTATGTAGACGTTACAGAAAGTTTCATTCGGACTGTTTTTACTGTTATTAAACCGGTCTAATTAGTTGGTTAGATAGTGATTGTCGGGCAATAACAGGTGAAGTGACGAGTTTTTTTATTTCCCTTGTGTAGGATCTAGAGTTACTTATTTTATAAGGTCAACTTTTAGAAATAAATAATGTATCACCTTACGCAATTCTTGTTTTATTGTATTTTTAATAGTTACATTTAGTTTTAATAATAGGGAACCTCCCAGACCCAAACCTTAGTATGAGTTTTAAGCAGGCCACTAATATCCATGTTTCTGCTCAAACTGTCAGAAACAGACTCCATGAGGGTGGTATGAGATTTTGAGTATGATTCCAAACCCAGACCCTCCAAGGGATAATAATTTTGATTTACATTGATAATTTTTATGTTATTTTGTTCTTAACGCATTCCACTATGTAATAAATAAAGATTTTCAACTGGAATATTTTATTCATTGAGATCTAGGATGTGTTCCCTTTATTTTTTTGAGCAGTGAAGTGGACAATAACGGGCTGTTAGTGATAGATTGGTTGATTAATCTGGCCAAATTATTGTCATTTTTGTCAGGCTTACTTTGAAAGACATTGCAGATGTATTCTATCCCAAGTTGAACCTTCTATAATCATATGTACATGCGCTATTAATAATGCTGGCAGATAGAAAGCCAAAATTTTTAATGGCAGGTGTGTGTCATTTGAAGCAAAATGTTCATATTTGTTTCCATTTTGAGGCAATGTCCTCTCTTGATCTGTTAATGAATACTGGGCACTCTCCTCTACACTGTACACTACTGCTGTACTGAATCATATTGAACTTAAGAAGATCCTATAGTGAATACTGACCTCATTAAGCAGGGAGAAGATGCTGGTGGGGTTACCCTCAATCAGGTCCAGGCAGCCTTGGTTGTCTTGGTAGCGGACGAAGGACCACTCCAGACCTTCGGCCACATATTCCTCTTGCTGTGCTTTCAGGTAGTGGGCCACAAAGTGCTGCTGCAGCTTCTCATTGGCATAGTTTATGCACAGCTGCTCCAGGTTATTCAGCAGGAAGCACTCAAAGCCATACACATCCAAAAGACCTGCAAAGGGCGCCAAGCAAGGATTAGTTTAGAAATAGAGCACCCAGTCTGAGTCAGTTGCATCACATATAGGTGGGGAAACAGATGGTAGAAGTAGGTTTTATACCAATGAAGTTGCACCATTTGGTGTTGTCTGCACACATACTGTTGTTGATGAAGGCAACCAGCCATTCAAAGAGCCTTATAGACATAACAAAAGCATAGAAATTAATATAATGAAATAATCACAGACTTTCCTCCCATAATCTCAAAAACTACATTTTAGTCAAATGCAATTATACATAAAACCTTCTAAGAAAATAAACAGTTTTCTATGGTAAATCTATAGCACAGCTCTGTGTTAATGTTCCTTCTACAGAGGAACCATAGAGAGCATCCTGAGCAGCTACATCACTGTCTGGTTTGGGAATTGCTCTGCATCAGACCACAAGACTCTCCAGCGTTTAGTAAGGATGGCTGAGAAGATCAGTGGGGTCTCTCTTCCACCTCTCACAGACATTTACAACAAGCACTGCATCCGGAAAGCTCTCTGCACTGTGGAGGAGTAATCACAAGGTCTCTACACCTGCTGCCTTCTGGTAGAAGATACCACAGTATTCAAACCGTCACTGCTAGACTGTCCAACAGTTTCATCCCTCAGACTGTCAGACTCCTCAACACACACAGTCTGACTCTCGGGGACTAAATATCACTGCACATTTGCACAGCACTGTATTTGCCTATGTAAACATTGCATTTTATAATAAAAACTAAACTGCTCTACCAAATATCCCTCTATCTCCCACTGGCTCAGGGATGTCATGTCATTTTTGAAACTTGAGAAAATTAAATACACATTGAGAGGATGTACGGCCAAATTCTACTGCAAGTGGCAACCTTTTATTTCTTATTTCACTAATCTTACGGTTTTACCCAATTGAATGTGTGCCCCTTTTGTTTTTGTTTTTTTTGTGTCTTTAATGTTGCACTACACTGCCAATATGTTGTATGGTCGTGATAAGCCGAGTGGGTATGGGGTGGGGGGATGTTTTTATTATTTTTTTTGTTTTTGTTTTTTTTATTATCATTAATGTTCTTCACATGTCGGTCTGGTATATTTTGGTATTTTCTTTCTCTTGCATGTGTGTAGTTAAAAAAAAAGAAAAGTGGAATATGTAAACTGTTGTGGTTGTAATTATATTGCATTGTTCCAATAAAAAAAGAATTAAAAAAAATTTAAAAAAATAAAAATAAAATAAAATAACTAAACTGCTGCTAAAATACTATAAAACTACTGCTATAAACACGGTAATCTGCAGTTAAATATCACGCAGTACCACACACTGACCAACATCACATTTGTCCTTCGTCCTGTAATGCGTCTTAGTCAAGTTAGACAAGCAGTGTTTTGTATTTTCTGTACTTATGTACTGTTTATTGTATGTTTTTCATTGCACTTGTGTTCTGTGCTGCACCTGCTCTTGGAGGAACGTTGTTTCGTTTCAATATGTACTGCACTGTATATAGTTGAAAATATCTAATCTATTGGAGAAGAATATTGAGGATTACTGTGCATAGATGACTTTGGCGAGACAGTCTCTGCGGATGGTGCACTCGCCCTGAGAGCAGGGTTTGAGGACGTTCTGTTTTCCAGCTCGCAGAGTTCGCACAGTCACGCATTCCTGCAGCTCGTCCGCAGGAACACGCAGCAGGGCTGCAGTTTTATGCAAGAAACCTACACATACAGAAACATCAATAATCACAGACACAGAGGAATGAACAACTCTAAACTAAAGCAAATGTCAAATGGATATAGATATAGACATTTGCACCATCCTTGCATGGTCTTTTCAGTGTATTTATCATGCCTAAACATTATGACCATTCAATTGTAAGGTTGGTTTTATTTGAAGACTAGAAATACTTTAAAAGCCTGTATTGTACATCAACCAAAAGCTTCCAAAATAATGCTGGATCATACCTGTATGATTTTATGAACTGCTGCCAAAAATTGTCACTGATGCACAAGCATATTTAGCAGTACTTCAATTTCATCTAGTTCTTTTGCCATTTGTAGGTTTAAATGAAAAGTTTATAGTGAAAAAACAGAACTCAAGTCGCCCAAATAATATTAAACTTCTCTAAAAATCAAAATGCAGAAAATACTATGCAGGAAACATGCTGGAAAATCCTTAAATTGTGCACCTAATAGTGAATTTGAAACACAGTCATAGAACTGTGTGAAGACCTGTTGAAAAACATAATCTATTTTCAGACTAATGTTCAAGATTTCCACTGAAAAGACTGAATCTAGTTTCTAAGAACTAAATTCATGTTAAAAGGTTCATCAGGCCCCCTCTGATGTATGTGTAGTCAGGCTCCGCCTCTTTTCTAACTGCTGCCAACACATGGGAAACCAATGCAGTTAGAGGAAAGCGCAGGATCCCCAGCTCTGATGGATCAGCTGGCAGATGCCTGAGACAGCCAACATTGCATGATAGTAGTGACTTGGGCAATCAACCCACCCTGAGAGAGCACGGCCAATTTTGCTGTCTACTGCAAGCAGTATGACCGGGAACTCATGATCCTCTGATCATAATGACAGCGCTTTGGTCTGCTGAGCCACTTGGGGGTCCAATATTTATTTTTAGAAATTTTGCACATTTCAGAAGAACACAGATAAAGTTTAATAGGCAGAAAATACAAATTTGGTTGGTTACCTTTGGACTGTTCATTGAGGTCACAGGGCTGAGACTCAGAAGTAAAGCAGAAGTTCACGTTCCCTAACTGCAGAAGACCAGCCAGGATCTATACAGTCATATTGTTGAAAAGTTACAAAAGAGGTGGGGAAGGTAGAAAAAAAGCCAAACATTTTTGAAACTACAATAAATACAACCAATCTGCATCTGTCACAACTTACCCTGAATATCTGTGCTTGTCTGTCTGCACCAATGCCAAGGCTGCTCATGGCGTCCACGGTTTCCTGGAGACAGTCCTCTTTAGAGATATTAAAAGAAAAAAAATATATATAAATATATAAATATTTATATAAAGTATATAATAATGAATAAAAATAATGTAAAACATCTCTAGACAAATAACAGAAAACAAAACAGATGTAAGTGCAAACCTTCTAAGGTTTTTTCTGCATTTGGCAACCACGTAAACGTTTGGTCACAGGGCATCTCCCACTCCTGCCTCTGTTTTTCTGTGGCTCCTTTCATCATCTAAACAGAAAAGAAACAGAAAAATACATGGAACATCCTGATAATGGAGGGCTTGTGGGCTACTTCTCTTACACTAATTGAAATAATAGAATAAACACAATGATCAACAAAGCTTGATTAACACAACCTTTTTAAAAGTTCTAACATAATTCATAGTTTAAGTTTTTCCAATAAAATACTGGCTGAATGTTTTAAAAATGCATGACTTTGTATTGCTCATCCACTATGACTACATGATTATTCTGTACTAGTGCATCTCAGGATTGGAACCCTGTCTTAGGCTTGCCTAGGATAGTCTGTAATGCCCTGCCCTGTGCCCAGTGACTGTGTAACTATGACCCTGATCAGGATTAAGCAGATAAGGTAATGGATGGATAGTGGATCTCAAAAATATCAGCATTTGTGCTGGGGGAAAAAAAGAAAGGTAAAATGTCCTGTTTTATATTCAGTACACAAAGTGACATGTCAAGCCATTTTTGTTATACTGTTGATCAGTGTGGCTTATAGCTAATTAAAAAAAACAGAATTTGAGTAAATTATTAATCAAACAGTATCAGCATTAAAAATAAAAGCTTGAAATATGTAACTTTATATCTAATGAATATAAAATATACAAGTTTGTCTTTTTAAATGTAATCTAAGGTCAGATGTGGTATTCACCTGGTAGAATATATGAAAGTTTCTCTCCTTGGGAGCTTGAAAGGCCACCCTGGTCTTTTCCAATAGATATGTCTGCACTGAAGCCCCTACAAGCAGCTGAGAACTGCAGGACAAGAGGAGAACCACACACATTAACCTGCATCATGTTTAGCTTACATAAACAGTGGGAACAACGGGAATTACCTGCTCAGCTGAAGTTGGATGTACTTTCCGAAGCGGCTGCTGTTATTGTTTCGTAAGGTGCAAGCATTGCCTGTGGTAAACAGGAAAGGGCACAATTAAGGAACAACTAAATACAGACAGCATGCACAGAGGAGGTTTTTCATGTTCAGTGAGATTATTACAAATACATATACAAAAGGGACATGTTTTATGGATGATGACTGTCTTTGTCTGAGAGATAGAGAGATGGTCAGCAGCCCACTTAACAACAATAACACCAGACCCAAGCATGCCAGCAAATAAAAAGCAGAAACTACATACGTTCCCATTTACAGCTGACATGTACTCATCAATAATAATTACTGCTGTATATCAGCAGGTTTTTCCAATCACATTAAAATAAGGTGACTTCTAACCTGTTTACCATCACTGAGGGTGCTCTGGGTTCAACCAGTGGGTTCAGTGTAGCGCTAGTGGCTGAGGAAAACAGAGTGTCACCTCACATTTGTTAAGCTTTAGAAATAAAACCACATACAATTTCTAAAAACTGTAATGAGCAGTGTGTAGCCAACACCTCTGTTTATTCAGTTCTGAGCTCAAAAGTCTTGGCTAGAAATGTTGAGTGCGTTTTCACAATATATCAGCATATCTGAAAATAGATTTTTGGAAAGTCTAAGTTTAGAGCAGGTGTAATCAAAATATTTATGACTTATGATTTATGACACTCTTACTGTTTTGACACTGTTGTTGCTGAGTTTGTACTGAACAAAAGTCTGTGTAACACTGAGGAAAAAATCATTTTAGATAGGTGTAATTTGTAAAAAACCAGGGCATGTCAGACTACATCAGAGTGTCTGAAATACCCTCAGACTCCAGAGGGTTAATCTTTTTCAATCTTTATCTCATGATCGCTCTCACCAAAGGCCTCCATGATGGGGTTAGAGTCCAACACTCGTCTCTCGATCCTCTCCACTGTGTCCTGGCACTTCTGGGAGGACGCAGCAACAGTGGCATAGTACTTCATCAGACAGCGAGACGTCCATGTCTGGAAAGAAACAACAAACCAGTTAAAGACAAAAATAACCAATTAGAACAACATTCTGAATGCCAGCAGAGATCTATAACAGCAGTCACACATCAAAAAATTTGAATACCATGAAATAATTCAAAAAGGTCTGATTTTATATTCATTACCTGCTGGACAAGGACGTCAGCATCTCCATAAACCCAACAACACCAGCACATGATATGGCATTTTAAATCATCACAGACAGCAGAAACTGCACACTGGACTTGAGACACCTTTTTTTTTTGTTTTTGTTTCTCCACACTTCTTCCAGACTCAGAATAAAATGCAAAACCTGAACCACTGAGAAACATTCTGACGTTATTTCTGGTTCCAAAATGGCTTAATATTAACAATGCAGTCATTGCAGGCCAAGAGACGCACAAAATATGTATACTTTTTAAAGTATTAAAAGTAAAACTTTTTATGTATACAATGTATAAATAGTAATGTATTCAATCTCTAAATATTCTAATAATTTAAGATACAGGACTTCTGATTTTATGAGCTATAAGGCATGCAGATCAAAAAAGTGTTGAAATGTCACTTCACGTATATCAAAAAGAAAATATGACTGTCTCATTGAATTAAATTGTTATTATTATTATTATTATTATTATTATTATTATTATTATTAGCCCCCAATGTAATAGTAGCCGATCAAACCACCCACCCATCCGCTAGAACTCTCATAATGACTTTAATGTCCTTGACTCTAGGAGGGTGAAGACTAGCACAGGCCTTTTCGTGGAGGAGGAGAGCACAGCCTCGCGAGCACAGCCAATTTTTGCTGAATTGAGCCAGCGCGCTTGGAAGAAAATGCAGGATCCCCAGCTTCGATGAACCAACCAGTAAATGCCTTAGCCAGCGGACATTGTAGTGTGAAAGTGATGGGGAGAGAGCGCCATCTACCCGCCTAGGTGTTGATAGCAAGTTGCATGACCAGGATTTGAACTCACAATCCTCTGATCATAGCGTCAGCGCCTTAGTCCGATGAGCAACTCGGGGCCTTGTTGAATTAAATTATGAACAAAAATGAACATTTTCCATAATGTTTATTTATTTATTTTTACATATGCCTGTATTTATCAGGTGTTTCTGGACAGTCTGTAAACATAGCATTTTATGCCTGCATTTACACATTTTAAATGCACTTAACATTTATAAGCCTGCATCATTCAAAATTTTCTCAAAAATGTAGGTCAACGGATGTGCTCGTTTTTGGTTCTGTTTTGTTTTCATGTAAATATTTCTCCAAGTTTTTAAAAACAAGACACAAAACAGCTTCATTCTTGAATGAATGAAACAGGCATGATGTGCAGATGTCAGAGGTATAAAAATTCTTAGAAATGTATGTACCACTGGTCTAGAAAAAAAACAAAAAACAAAAAAAACCTTAAGCTCCACCCACCTTCCCAGCTCCGCTTTCACCAGAAACCACTAGTGACTGGTTCACTGGTTCCACCTGACCCTGCACATTTCTGTACGCCTCTTCTGCTACGATGAAAATGTGTGGTTTAAAGTCCTGCAAACAAACACAGACATGTAGATTTTACAAATATTTATTTTGAATATATAAAGTGCCACACTGTGAGGATAGCTTGGATGTCTTTTTTGCTGCGTCGTCAATGTTAGTATTTTACCAAATAATCATGTAGAAGCTGCTCCGTTTTTAACAGCGAAGCATTTCAGACATGAAACTCAATGTTCTGTAGTGACACTACAGATTCTCATTACGTTCATGTTTTTTAAAGCTTACCAAACCTAACAAAGAAGCTGCTGTTTAGCTACTATTAGATTAGAGTCAATGTTTTGCCAGTGTGATTTGCATGCAACAGAATTTGACCTTCGCATTTAACACAACCGTGCAGTGAAACGCACACACTAGGCTGTGAGAACATGTGCCCGGTGAGCAGTTGGGGGTTAGGTGCCTTCTGGTTACAAGATCACATCTCTACCATCAGGACACGGTGGTTATTAGTGTTGCAAGCATGAACTGGAAAGAATGAGATACTCCTTCCATCAGAGCACACCAAACAGCTTAGTATGAGGTTTGTACTGCATGTAAGCATTCATCTAACCTTGCTTTTGGCCTGTGGCCAGGATATTCTCTCTCTGTAAGGTTAAACTGTGTGTGTGGAACTTTTGACTTTGGTTTGTTGAACTTCCTTGTCTCCAGTTTACCTTGAAGTGCACTCAAACAGCAAAACAAACAATAAGCAAGGGTAGAAGAGATTGGGTCAGTAATGCCAAACACAGTGCAATATTTAACCAAACACATACAGTTTATGTGGATGACTGAATGTAGTCCTGTACTGAATGTATGTATGATAGATCAGCCTGAAAATATCAGTGATCAAAAGTGTTACAACAACTGCAAAATAAACACGTATAATATTATATATTCTGCATCATCAGAGCACAACAGCCTGACATTAACAGCCAGTCAGCTTGGCACAGGGTTGCACAGAATGTAGGAAATATCACTCATTTCTGTCTGTCTTCATCCTATCAGTGACGGGTTACAACCAGGCTTGTAAATATTTGTCCAGTGCTCCAGCAGTGAATGTCAGACGCATTGAAATCACCCAACAGCTCATTGAGCTGGTGACTGACTGTCATTGACTTTATGTAATTAATATATTAGTCAATATCTAACCTAAATATTAGTGTATTTCTTCAATCACCTCCTTCAATATATCTCACCTGGGAATATAAATGTTAATGTTATGATATTAGCAAAATCTCCGAATAGACATTTGATGCTGAATGCTACATTTGATGATGTAAATGATTATATTCATTAGGTGCTACAGCTCTGATATAGACACAACACCCGTTTTCACAGCATGTATCACTTTAAATAATGCTAAAGTCAGTAATAATTCAATACTATACAGAACAGTCATTTAGTTTACTTCTCATTGCTACTGATGATTACCTGTGGCTGAGGGGCTGAGTGGTACTCTCGCATCACATCCAGAGAGTAGAGATGAGGGATAGGCTGAAAGGGATTGAGGGCTACTAGTGTGCAGCCAGCATGAGTGTAGAAAACCTTTGCACTGTAGCGAGCCTGCAGACATTTCAGCACTGATACAGAGACAACAAGTACATTTTTTAAATTAAAACAAAGAAACGATGAATTAAAAGATGAAAGGATCAAGACAAAGACATACAAAGAAAGTATAAACTAAAAAACAAACAAGCAAAAGAGAAAACGGCAAAAGAAAATACTGAAATATGTTTCAAATTTGATAAGTCAATAGCAAAGTTTAAGAGTTGATACCAGAGAGAATGTTTAGTAAATCCAGCCTGTATTGGGATTTATTTTCAGCTTGTTTTGAAAGGCTGCATTAAATGAATCAGGTTTCTGTTAACTACGTAAATACATGTGAAGCAAAAGGGCTAGTTATGATGAATGGGAATGGAAGAATTGCCACAATGCCAATCAGATAAGGTCTGTAGAGTTAGTCTATTCTATAGAGTCTAGTCTAACACTATTTCTATAAAACTGATGAGTGATGTTAGTCAATAAATGCTTCACAAATAAAGAAAAAATGTCTTACACCTTTAAATTCCTATACACAGACAGTCTTAATCTGAGAAAAATGTACATGTTGTTATCTGGTTCTTGCTGCGAGACTCTACCTGTGGTTGGAGTAACAGGGTTGACTTTGGTGAGGTCATCATAGGTGTGGAGGTCAGCTTCGTTTACAAGGAACGATCTGACATCGTCTTCCAGTGAGTCGTTCAGAGACTTTCTATGGGCCTGGATCCGCTCTTTCATTCCATTCACCTGCAGAACACACAACCAACTTATTTACAGATGCCATATCTTATTTGAGATGGCATATCAGTATCGGTGGGTTTCAGTGCAGAATAGAAATAAAGAATTAATGTAATAAATCTATGCTATTCTATAATTTACATTTACAGCATTTGGCAGAAGCTCTTATCCAGAGTGATGTACAAAAGTGTTTTGTTTCCATTAAGAGAATTATCTCAGCTAGTACAGACAGGTTAGAGTTCAAACTAATCTTCAGTTCAGACACTGTTAGAACAAAACAATCACGAATACCTAGAAAGAAGGAAAGATACACAATAATACACAATATAAGAGCTTTACAATACATTACAATAAGTGTTTTAAACTAGTGCTGCTTAAGTGCTCCACAAAGAGATGGTCTTCAGTCTGTGTTTGAAGACTGTGAGGGACTCTGCTGTTTGAACAGTCAGTGGGAGTTTGTTCCACCACCTGGGTGCCAGGAGAGAAAAGAGTCTTAATGACAGTCTCCCACGTGTCTTCAAGGATGGCGGGTCCATCCGAGCCGAACTAGAAGCTTGAAGGGCTTGAGGTGCAGTTTGAGACATGATCATTACCATTAGGTAGCGAGAAGCTTGTCCATTTTTGCCTTGTAGGCGAGCATCATATAATCATAACAGACTATAGAGTCTTATGGCTAAATGAGGACAAGCAGTGTATGTTAACATCACAAAGTACATAATAAGTGACTGACAGTCTTTTAGTAGGTACATTTTATAAATTGTTTAAGCTTTTAAATATTTTATTTTCTTAATCATTTAGTAAAGTCATCATACTATTTTTTCACTGGTGCATTCTGTCCATTCCTACTTCTTCACAAACCTCTGAAACATAAAGATTGTGACTTATATCATGTATTGTGAAATATTGTTTAATTTTATTGTGATGTAACGTATCAAAAATTTATATAAATGGTCTGTTTCTTTGTTACTTTCTAAGTTTGCTACCTTACAAAAAAAAAGGTTTTATTTCAGAATTATGTAATTCTCTTCTACTTTTAATCCACAAAACCAGCCTGGCATGGCTAATGATTTTCATTCATTTGCTCTCGGAGAATATGTCTCAATATACATTTGATTATGAGCTTGGACTTATGTTTTAGGTCATTATATTGCTGTAGGATGAACTCCTGACCAACTAGGCACATACCTGAGGGTACTGCATGGCGCTGAAGAACCTTGTGGTAGCCATGGTAGGAATAGCAGCACAAGCTTTCAAGACTTGATCTACCTCCATTACTGCAGAACAGCTTTCACCTGCTAACCCATTTCTTGTCAAAAGCCTTTTTGTATAATTCTGTAATCTAAATTAATTTGTAGCTAAGAGCAGGACCTGTTTATCAACGTAATAATGAGGTGTTGGATGAAATGACAAAGACGAAAGATTATCAGAGCTCCAGAATACAAATACAACAACAGCTGCTTCCAAATAAAGCCACACGGGGCTTGAAACATTTGTTACATAATGATCCAGGCATCATTTGCGTGAGTCGGCAGTAATGATTTCTGCATGACGGATGGACCTTATCAGTTCGCTGATGCAGCTAAGAGGGGCTTAAGCACATAAGCCTGCATTCCTAAAGTATTCAATTAGGACCCTATCATACCCTTGTTTAGGCAATGCAATGAGCAGTAACGACAAAGTTTCTGCAATGAATATTCACAATTTTAAATTTAATTATTCTGTTTAATGCAGAGATTTTAAAAAATAACTAAATAATAACTGAACAGTAACATAAGTATCACCATTTCAATGCTATAGATTATTGGAACAAATGAATTAGGATGCCCTTAAGACATATATAAAGACACTAGCCTATATTATTATTATTTACACAAAGTATATAAAGGCTCTCATCTGATTTTCTTATTGTAAAATATAAAATAAGAATTATTATCAGTAACAATGATCAACTATTGAAGATCAATTAGGAATTTTAATCTGTGATTTTTTAACACAGTACGGTCATGCTGTTTCCCATCAATAGCTGGGGCCGAAGAGAGAAAAACCGGCCATGCTCTCTGTGGGCGGGTTGATAGCGCTCTCTCCTCATCACTTTCACACTACAATGCTTGCTGGTTCAGGCATCTACTGATTGGTCCATCTCAGCTGGGGTTCCTGCGCTTTCCTCCAAGCGTGTTGGTTCCCCAGTGGGAGTTGGAAAAGAGGCGGTGGCAGCATCAGAAGGATCAGAGGAGGCTTGCGCTTGCCTCTCTCTCTACTACCAAAAGAAACTGCTGTTTAGCTTCTATCAGATTAGATTAAACATTTTGCCAATGTGATTTACACACAACAGTATTTGACCACCGCATTTAACCCTTCCGTGAACTGAAACACACACACACACTACTGAACTTGCTAGACTGTGAAAACATGTGCCCAAAGCGGTAGGCAGCCTTATTCATGGTGCCCTGGCAGCAGCTGGGGGTTAGGTGCCCAGGGATCAAATCGGTGACCTTCTGGTCACAAGCCCAGATCCCTGATCAAGCCATACTGATAAACAATTAAACAAAAATGCTTGAAATTTCACTTTACATGTAATGAATATAAAAAGACAGTTTTTCTAAGGAACAAAACTTTTTCACAATATACTATTTTTTGGGGTGGGGGAGAGTCTCAACACTATGTCAGAAAACAAAGAAGCGAGAGGAGAAGGAAGAAATCTCAATGATCTCATCTTCTAATGACACATTGTAGCCAAACTTAAGCAAGACCCGGGTAGAACAGCTGCTGGTTAATTATACACCCATGAATGGAGGCCTGTATAATCCATAAGATCATCCAAAACATTACCTCATGCAGAATGAAGAACCTAGCCCAAGTCAGACTATTCCTTTTACTTTTTTTAAGCATCACTACAACTATGTAGGAGATGATTCATAGCTGCCTCCAAGAGGATCATGAATAAAAGCTCCACCCAGAGTACACTGTTCTGAAAGGACCAAGATTGTAACATCACTTATTTGTGTTCAGAGTAACCTAACAACTCAGAGCTACAACAGGAGCACAACTTTGTCTCTGTTTAACAAGATGCTCGGGCTAGAGTGATTTTCAGCAAGACGCGAGTTGTAGGCTAATTCAATTAAGTACTCACAGCTAGTTTTAATCCCTGACTGATTCAGATGCTCTGGAACTCTTTATTGGATTTGAAGACTCAAAAACTCAGACTCATTCAAAGTCAATCTCTTCTTTACTATGTTTCATGGATAGAAGTGCCAGTAATCCAAAACTAGTCATATGGGAACATCCTATTTAGTTTGTACTGTGTACAGCCATGTTTAATTGTGTATGCAGTTTTTAGCTAAGCTTCTGCATCCTTACTGCCCTTACCAAACACATACGTCCTGTAATTCTGCTCCTTAAGTTCAAACTGGTCACTGAGGGGGGACAGATCCTTTAGTGTCATGGCCAAAATTTTGAAACTCCTCAGGTCAGTCACTCAGACACCCATATGTAGTAAATATATGTATTCTCATTCTTCTAATGTACAATTTTTTTTACCGCCCTCTCCTTCCAATCCCTATTATTTCAAATAGCATGTGCACCTGGAACAATACAGAAAACTATGTGTACTGAACGTGTGTCACATTAAAGGATGGCACCTGAATACAATAATCTAAGTCTAGACTTGAATGTGAATGCAGGCAACGTGAGCAGAGTGAGATTAGCCAGACATCTGCATAATCCAGACACCACCTCGCCATGTGCAGGACAGCATGTCAACAAAGGCCACTTCAAACAGAGACAGTCTTAGTAAAGCAGATAACGTGATTTTGGGAGGAAAAAAGTGTACAATAACCAACAAGCTGCATCTTACAAAGGATGTTTTTTGAATTTTAAATTCAAGACCAGATTATTAAGATTATTACAACACTAATGCAGAACTTAATTTTATATTCATTACATGTATGACACTTTGTTTTAATGTTAATACTGTTTGAATAGTTACTCAAGATTCTGGCTATAATGATAAACAGTAAAAAAAAAAAGGCTTGAAATGTCACTTAATAAGTACAAAAAAATATTTAAAATAGCAGCCAAATTATAAAAAACACAGCTTAGTAAAGCAAGATATTGGCAAAACAAAAGTATACTGAAAATCCAATAAGATTAAAGTCATGAAATGTCTTTAAAGTCATGCAAAGTCCATAAATACTTTGCCGGCTTTGTTGTTTATATCAGTAAACCAGCTAACACCACAGCCAGGTGACTCGGAACACTAGTTTCTGTTAAAATTGTTCAATTTTGTCGTTTTTGACCAAACAAGCTGTTATAATGTACGTGGAATCAATAAGTGTAACAATTCACTAACACGGAGTCAAATAACTAACTGAAAAAAAAATATTTATTGAAAATATAAACACTGGCAGCTAGAAGAGTTTTTCTAACTTACCTTTCCGTGACGTATTGTCCGGTCACTTTTTTCAAAATTCATGGATTTGGCCCAAGTTCCGTCCACATTGTCAGTATTAGACACGTTTTTACTCCTAAATAAAAGTTTCTGCTTGACATTTGCCATAACGCCGAGGTTCCCTGCTTTCGAAACAGCACCTTTCTAGCAGTTTTTTAATCACAGGATCCAGCCATTAGAGTAGAAAATGTCTTTCTCGCTCCTCTGTGATCAAATTCCTAACTGCAGGAGTGACTGAACTTGTTCACTAACCGACAGCCCGGCAAGGTTGCCAGGCCCCCAAATAATCAGTGTCTGAGAGAAAGGCGCAAGATAAACTATAATGTCTATGAGATAAACTAGCAAAAAATCTTATCACAGACGTTTGACAAATGTATAATTAAAATGTATTCATTTTCTTTGCACACTTTTGAAGCATTTAATCTAAACAATTAATTCGATTTAAACATTCCCTTTTCCTTCCTCTTTGCTGTAGTATATATTTTGTACTGAATCAGAAACTGTACCTAATATTTTCCAACACATTTTTCCATTTAGTGCTATTAGAAGTTTTTTGGAGGCCATGGTACATTTTAAATTAGCCCAAAAATCCAACATCATCTACAGAATAGCCCAATTTGACTGAAAAACAGCGAATCTGGCATCTCAGCAGCCCGAAAAGACTGCTCCAAGCCGGAGTACGTCACATTGACACGCCCCGTGTGATGACGAAGTACACACAAATGTCAGCAAAGTGCTCCAGACACGGAAAAGCTAAACAGATTTTACTTTAGAAATATCATTTAAAAGCGATCACTTAATCAAAGACTTTAAGCGCTGGTTGAAGGAATGTATCTTTTTATACGGCTTGACTGCATGTAATTTTGATCTTTTTCGTTATCGTGTGATGTTAGCCAGCCAGCTAACAAGTTAAGGGGATTTTGCTTTTAAAATGAAGTAAAAAAAAATCCTTATAATTTTTCTCCATACATCAAAGTCGTAAACGTAAGTTCTCATTTGTTCCATTGTGTTAATATCTGCCATGGTGTGATATTTTTTCAGATGAAAGATTATTTCCGAGTCCCAAATTGGAAATGCAGTGCACTACTTGAGCGTCGGAGACGTTGGTTCAATGTCTTATGTAGTGCACGAGATAGGGAACCGGGATTGGTTTGGGACACGGTCTTTGGTTCTTGAATGGCTTCTCTTCTGACACTGTAGTTTAAAAACAGTAATTCAAACATACTTATCAAGAACTGCTAATGAAAGGTTTTACTACTTTTACCTCTTGTACATCAATAAACACTAAATGTTATATTTCTTATACAGTGTCAAATCATTGTGCATTAAACATTGTTTGTTCCTCTTTAATACATCTCTTCTTTTTCACAGACAATGGCAGAGGCTGAAGTGAAGATTGCATTCATCAGTAACCTCAATGGCACAACTGTTGCAGAAGTGTCCCTGGGATCCTTCCTGGCCCCTCTTTGTCTTCTCAGCAGAGGCTTGTTCCTGATAGTGTTTCACCTCAGTAGAGGTGTTCTCCCATTCACCAGGAGTGCTCACCTCCTCCTGGACTTCACCATGCTGATAATGCCTCTGGTGCTGTCATGCACAGTTCTCAGTGACATTCTTCATTGGGTCATTATAGGTCTGGCTGTGGCTGACCTTTTCGTTCTCTTCCTCTTGTATAGGAACAAAAAAACTCCAAGCCATGAGTCGGCTGACAGTTTTGTGAACAGCCACGTGGCGTCCAACCTCGTGCCCTTTGTGACCGCGTTCCGGGTGCTGGTCAACGTGAAGACGGCCATCAGCATCTTGGCCGTTGACTTTAGTATGTTTCCAAGACGTTATGCAAAGGCTGAGACATATGGAACAGGGGTCATGGACTTTGGTGTGGGAGCTTATGTTGTGGCCAATGCACTAGTGTGTCCTGAAGCTAGAGGCAAGAAGGTGCAAGGCTCAAAATTCAGCCATTTGTTGAAGCAGATTCTCTCTGTGTGGCCTCTGGTTCTCCTTGGCTTTGCAAGGCTGGCTAGTGTGAAGTCAACTGGCTATCATGAACATGTGACAGAATATGGGCTCCACTGGAACTTCTTCTTTACTCTAGCCATAGTGAGAATAGTGGCATCTGCTCTTCTGGCCATATTCCCTATCAATCTCTCCTGGCTCCTGGCTTTGCTGATAAGTGGCGTTTACCAAATTGTATTGGAGACAACAGGCCTGAAATCCTTCATCACTCAGAATGGTGAGCGAAACAGCTTTATAGAAGCCAACAGAGAAGGAATATTCTCTGTGGTGGGCTACGTCGCCATCTACATGGCTGGAGTTCAAGTTGGACTCTATCTGATGCGGACAAGAACTTTGGTCAAAGACTGGATAAGAGCGATCCAGAACCTTCTGTTGGGAAGCTTTGGGTTATGGCTCGTTTTATATGTATGTCAGACGTGTATAGAGCCAGTTTCACGTCGGATGGCGAACCTGTCGTTCTCCGTATGGACTGTGGCGCAGTCCTTGTTTTTTCTCTCTTGTTTAGGTTCAGTAGATATTGTGTTGCTTTTTGCCAAAGTTATATCAAATTTCTCTCTGGTGTCAGTCTCTTTTAATCCTCTTGGCAGTTCACAGACAGAAGGGAAGATGCAGAAAAAAATGAGCGCACTGTGTCTCATTGAATCTGTCAACAGGAATCAGCTGCTGTTTTTCCTTCTTGCAAATTTAATGACCGGTTTAACCAACATACTTGTAGACACTCTGAAAAGCAATAATTTCCTTTCTGTTTGTGTTTTGTTGTCCTACATGTTCATGAACAGTCTGGTTATATTCCTTTTGCATATCAACAACATTTCAATTAAGTTTTGGTAATGCAACAATGCATGTAATGAAAATGCAACCAAGATATTGTTGTTGGATATTTTAGATTATATTATATTAAAAACTGCACTTCTCATGCATGAATAAAAGATTATTATAATTCATAGCTGAGGAGAATGCCATTTAATAGACATGTTACAGTCGTGCTTTATGTAAACACTTATGTGGAGCAAATGCTAACACTAAGACTGAACTCAAGATCTTATAATCATTGATTTGCAATATTTTGGTTTATTTTTTAATAAGCCAAACCAGTTTGAAATATATTATTAACCTTAAGAAACACAAAATCTTAAAAATCTAATTGAACTCTTGAAATAAAAAAAATATATGTATGAGTGCTCCCATAGATCACAGTATAAATATTGGGAAATGAAGTTTAGTGCATTATTTCTTGGTTAAAAATGTTTTTATACTTACATCTCCAGGCCTGAACCTCATTGAAAACCTCTGCAATATGATTATGAGGAAACAAAGCTGATCTGCCTGAATGTACGCTCCAGGAGGGGGCGTACAGTAACCAACAGTGACGGGAAAGACTGAGAAAACACAAAAAAATCCAGCTTAAAATCAGCTAAATGCTGATTTCTGAACTCGAAGTTAAAACATTAGTATTTGTACTTTTACAGATCAATATGAGCCTGTTTTCTTTGCATTACTTGAGATCTGGAAACAGCATATTTTCTGTTATTTTGTTTCATTGTTTTTTCTGTTCTCTAAATGTGTGTGTGTGTGTGTGTAAAATATTAGGACACCTGCACATTTGTTTTTTTTTCTGAAATAAAGGGTATTAAAGAGTTGATCCTGCTTCTGTTGGAGTTACTGTCCAGGGAAGGCTTTCTACTAGATCTTGCAGCATTGCTGTATGGATTTGAATGTGTTCAGTGAGGTCAGAACTTCCAAATTAATGCCAAAAGTACTGGATGGAGCACCATCATTCTAGGGGACACAGCTCTATTGCTCCTTGTCTACAGGCATTAGACAAGCTGTGTTTGTCCATTTGCACATAAGTGTCAGCAATGGGTCTAACTTAAAGTAGCGGAATTCACTCATTAAAAGAGGCTTATACATATACATACAGTGACTTTAAGATAAGAATGTAAAAGTACACTTTTAGGCACAAGTCCGGTATCCCACAAGAAGAAATACACAGCTAATAACATTACATCACACAATGTCTATGCTGACAGACACAGCAAACCTTCTTGCCACAGCTCGCATTGATATGCCATCCTGGATGAGCTGCACTACCTGAGCAACTTCTGTGTGTTGTAGACTTCCCCTCATGCTACCTCTATGGTGAGAGAACTGACAAAATGCAAAACTGACCAAAACATCAGCCAGAAAGGATGAGAACAGAGAAAAGGTCTGTGGTCACCACCTACAGAACCACTCCTTTATAGGGGTTGTCTTGCTAATTGCCTCTCATTTCTACCTGTTGTCTGTTCCATTTGAACAACAGCAGGTAAAACTGATTCACAATCAGTGTTGCTTCCTAACTGGACAGGTTGGTTTCACAGAAGTGTGGTTGACTTGGATTTACATTGTGTTGTTTAAGGGTTCCCTTTATTTTTTTTGAGCAGTGTATATAAAATCTAAGATTATGATTCAATCTTGTAACAAATCTATCCTAAAGTAGCACAGTGTCCAAAGCATGGAGCAGATACCAGGAAACAGGCCAGTACACCAGGAGACATGGAGGGGGTCGTAGGAGGGCAACAGCCCAGCAGCAGGACCACTACTTCCTCCTTTGTGCAGTGAGGAACAGAAGGAGCAGAGCCAGAGCCCTGCAAATGACCTCCAGCAGGCCACTAATATCCATGTTTCTGCTCAAACTGTCAGAAACAGACTCCATGAGGGTGGTATGAGATTTTGAGTATGATTCCAAATCCAGACCTCCAAGTGGTAATAATTTTGATTTACATTGATCATTTTTATGTTATTTTGTTCTTAACGCATTCCACTATGTAATAAATATTCATTTATTAAAAAATATAAAAAAAAATTTCAACTGGAATATTTTATTCATTGATATATATATATACATATATATATATATATATATATATATATATATATATATATATATATATATATATATATACATACATACATACATATTTTTGTACATATTGGTTTATATTCCATAAGTGATGCATTACAGCAGTGTAAGTACAGTAAAGTGCAAAAAATCAGTATTATACAGATATATAAATATAATAAAGCTAAACAATGTGTAGTAAAAGTAATTGCAAAAAAAGTATTCAGGTTATATTATAATTAAAATACGTTTAATAACGTTTACATTTGATTTTATTATGAAATACGCCGTTTTTTTGTTTTGTTTTGACGTCTTCGAGTGCAAAGGTTACGAGAAAATTCTGCGGCTGCGCGCTCTCCGGTGTCGCACTTATTTTGTTTTTGTACGAAATAGCGACGTTTGAAACAGGTGAGGTGACGTCTCGCGTTCATCCATGTTTTAAAAAGTTCTCCGTTTTGTAGTTTAAGGGATAAAAAGGAGGTCAGTGCCGTTACCGGCTGATGTGTCGCTGTTAGTCTGAACTTTGCGCCGAGAAGTGGCGGAGGTGTGAACAGCGGCGCTCGTGCAGAGGCTGAGGACGTGTAAACGCAGCGGACGCTCCATCGCCTTATTTCGTTCTTTTGTGAACGTGAGTGCGTTTGATTGATTCGCGTTGATGCTGCTTTACTTTTACGTTTTCCGCGCGAACGTTTTTTTTTTACGTTTCGCTGCTTTAACAGACGTATGAAGCTAGCTGTGACCACTAGCCGAGCTAATCGTTAGCTTGTTGAAGTTCATTTGGTAGCTAAGATGGTCTAAGTCCTGGATGTAAGGCGAATTTAGGATTTGCGGTTATATTTTTGAATGTTAAGCTGTCCGGCTTAAATGTTACGTTAATGTTTTAAATATCTCGTTTTAGCCAATCCGTTGAGCTAGCTTGAAGCCTTGTTAGCACAGTGGCTAACAGTTCACTGCTAGTTGTCAGAGAAGTTGCTTATCTGACAAATTAATCGATTCTCCTGAAAATGTGAACGAAATAGTCAGCATTTTATGCCAGTTTAAATGCTTTACGCTGTTTAAATGATTAACTTACATAGTGAAGATGTAGCCTAGCTTGACTAGCTAGCTCCTTGTTCTTGAAGCAGCTTTTAACATATACTTCGCTTCTCTGTTAACCAGTGATGCTTTTAACGTTTTCATCTTTAATTTTATTACAATGAGAGCTGGTTTTAACCCACAACAAGCTGTTAAGCTTGCTAACTTTACAGGGCGTAACCTCTTAGCTAGCTGGTCAGCTAACAGCAAGACTTTAAGTAGCTGTGGCTAAGCCTCTTTGCTTGAGTGGACAGTAGTTTTCAGTGAGCTAATAATCCTTAACAGGGTATTTGTCTAGCTTCCGGGCAGTTGTAGCATCTTAACACCGAAATGTCTCTTAAATGTGGGTTTATTGGTTTGTAGCTCCTCCATGTCTCGCCTCATGTGAAGGACAGTGAGGAGAAGGGTTGGGTGGATCAATATTTCTGATCTTGATGCTTTTTAAAATCGGTCCTCTTGTAAAAAATACCAATTTTGTTACCCTCTGGACCTCACCCAATCCTCTGTTGACTGCTGATGTTTTCTTTGTTTGTGGCATATTCTGATATTAAAACACAACAACTATAACATCTCTGAAATAACATTCACACACAATCATACAGAAATATTCTTACCTTAGATTCAGCAGTCAAACGGAGAAACTTCAGTATCTCCGTAATGTCATTAAATGATATGTATAAAATGAGTGTACATTGTAATGTCTACGTGTTCTAAATTTCATTGTAAAAATTCAAACAAAAACAGTGACAGCATCAGGATATTAGTTTGGGAATAACATTTTATTGGTGTCAGGAAATTGAGTGAATAATGTGCAAATTGTATGACTTAACCTCAGCTTGTCTTTGTCCTCAGGAAAGCTGTGCTAGCTGGGAGAAAACATGGCACGCCTGGTAGCTGTGTGCAGAGATGGGGAAGAGGACTACCTTTTTCTCGCAAGACAAATTCCCTTGTATATTGATGACACACTCACTGTAAGATGGCTTGTATATCTTTTTGGAAACTCTTATGACAGTACATTTCATGCTAAAGAGTGCACAAGTCAGTGGTTAGCTAGCGAACATTACAAGGTCTAATGCTAAACAGATGGATTTTATATGACGAGTGCAATTTTCAAATTACAAATATTTTTAATTGTATCCAACGTTATTAAAAACGTTTTAAGTGGAGAATATTTTTTTAAGACAGCTCTTGTGTATTTCCTGTAGATAAGTTGGACCATCCAGAACGACCAAACCTCCACAGCATATTAGTCTGGCCCACTTCATCCAGGGGTCAAGCCTTAGGCTAGAGAAAGTGGATATTCTGGTCTTGGCAAAAAATGTGCCTCAACCTTAATTTAAAAGAATAATCACAATCACATTGCTTGTCTGGAAAGTCATAATTAGATATTTTCCCAAATTGTTCAGTCCAAAAGCTGAAATAGCAAACAAGCTAAGCTACATCAGTCACAGTAACATCATTTTAATTTGATTTGGCCTAAAATAACTCAAGTGATGGTAGTATAAGAAGGATGTCTGAATGTTAATATAAAGGGATGAAGCAACTAGCAGCCTGTTTCTTTACTACACTTGATGAGACTGTTTAATGACAACCAAACAGCTATATACATCTATGAATTGCATGTTGTTTATGCATGACCTGGATGTAAAGTTAAAGGCTTAACATTGCTTTGCCATTCATTATTTGTTTTCTTTCTTGTGTCTAGATGGTGATGGAGTTTCCTGACAGTGTACTGGACTTTGATAGCCATCAGATGAACAGTTCTCAAATGAAGCAGTTTATTGAGGTAAGGTTGATTGTGTAACATTATTGCTTTTCTTGGCAGTGCCAGGTTTCAGAAGGATAAGGAGATAGCAGTATTACAGTATCCCAGCTGTTTGTGCTTTGACCAACATTGTGGAACTGGATCAGTTATTGCAATATGGCCTTTTTTGGTTTTGAATGTGACGGCTGATGTTTCATCAAGCATTTAGATTATTGCTTCCCAAACAGATATTAGTTGGAAAGCACTAATGTTTAATGGTTGTAATTGGCAGCAACACGGCATGCTGAAACAGCAGGACCTGAACATGGCGCTGATGGTGATGTCACGCGAAGTGTTCAGCGCTCTCTCCCAGCTAGTGCCATGTGTGGGCTGCAGGCGCAGTGTGGAGCGTCTCTTCTCCCAGCTCACAGACTCGGGCTACTTTGCCCTGGAACCACTGACTGTGGGTTCAGCTGGTGTGCTCTCTGTAACCAGGGCCTGTCTCTCAGACCCCCGTAAACTCTACACACTCTTCTATGTTCACGGGTAAGAAAGTGATGTACACACATGAGTGCGCAAAACAACATTAGCTGTTGGTTTGACTAAAATTTTATTTGTAATGTGTGTAATGCCACATGCAGATGGGTGGAAATATGGTTGTCATGCAATAAAATCAATTTAATAAAACACTTACAGAGATTTAATGTGAAAGAGTACCAGGTTCATGTTCTTCTGTCATGTGTCTCTTTTCACCCTATTCAGATCAAAACTGAGTGACATAATTGACTCCATTCCGAAAAGCAAAAAGAACAAACGCTGTCAGTTGCATTCTTTAGACACGCACAAGCCGAAACCTTTAGGGTAAGTTGTCCGCTATGAGTTTCACTAAATGAGTTTGTCCCATTTAACATGATGCTGTCAGGTCTGGAATTATAAGTGACAGCTGTGTTGGGGTGTTTGAGTTGGAGTAGAAGGGTTCACCCTGAAAAGATTTACCCAATTTTCCACTTAGCTCAGATGTTAATGATCAGCCAAGACATTTAGAGTCTTGCTTCTTCAGTTCAGAACTGGAAATGTGAGGCTAATGTTCTAGCCTGTGTTTGTTAGCAACATTTTGAAATGCAAACATGTCCTGGCTGATCAACTGCAGGTACTTACTAGGTATTGGAAAATTGTGTATAAATTGTGACCCCGCCAGGGAAAACCAGGTCAAAGTCATTCTATTTTTTATTTATTTTTTATTTTTTTAATTTGTTCTAAACAATTTTTTTGTGAATTTAAGTTTTGTTTTTGATCAAAATATGTACTCTGATGGATATCTGAGACTGTTATCTTTCATTTACAGCAATAATACCCAGTGGCTAAGTTTTGTCGCTAGTGTGAGTGACACGATATTGATACGATACCTCAATAAATTGCCCAGTGACTTTGGCCTGGTTTTCCCTGGCGAGGTCACAAACGGTTTCTAGGTGAAGCATATCTTTTTAAATACCTACTGCATGTGTATATGATGCTGTAGAGAGGAGGCTGCAGCCAAAGGGCTAGTGTTAGAGAAAAGGAAGGCTGCAGCGACAGGGAGGAAGGAGGTCAGATGTAGCGTCCTTTTCCACTTTGAGCCCTTTCATACCCCCTACAGGTAGGCAGCACAGCTTGTGTGTCAATCTGTTTCTAAGGAACACTAAGAAAGAAGCACTTTGTTAGCTCTCTCTCAGGTTTGTGACAATTGAGAATAATTTCAGGCCCTTGAACTTGCCTAGAAAAGTAACTTGTCAGAGCTGTCACTATGTTCTGGTTGTTTTTAGAGAATGTTTGATTTTGGGGTCATTTAAAACTATACTCTTACTTGTTTTTTTGATTGGTTGTTTGGTCTCTGTGGAGACCAAGTGTTTGGTAACAATGTACACTGGATATGTTACAGAGGAAGCTGGATGGACATATGGGAACTGATGTCTCAGGAGTGCCGGGATGAGGTAGTACTGATCGACAGTGCTTGTCTGCTGGAGACTCTGGAGACATACCTGAGAAAACACCGGTAAACCTACTGCATGCATCTGCGCGATGTTTATGTTCATTACTGTTTTCCTGAACAAATAATTTGTAGTTGTGTGTTCAGTGTTTGTCATTTTTGGTGCAGTGATATCCAGATGAAAAATTAGTTTTATTAACAAATATCTGAGATGTGCTCTGCGTGATGATTTTTGTTATACTTTGCTTTCTCCATGTCCTATATGCATGTGTCAATAAATCAAACCCTGTCATATAATGTAATTTGGACCAGTTTGATCTTTCACATAGTCTGACAATGTATTATATTGTAAACTGTACTGGATTTCCTGCAGTGGGAAGGAATGTGAGCACTCTGTCCTTATTAAATGCATTGCACTGAAAACAATTAACCCATTCATGTTATGATACCAGGTTCTGCACAGACTGTAAAAACAAAGTGCTGAGGGCCTACAACATCTTAGTGGGTGAACTGGACTGCAGTAAGGAGAAGGGCTACTGCGCAGCACTTTATGAAGGCTTGCGCTGTTGTCCGCATGAACGGCACATCCATGTCTGTTGTGAGACTGACTTTATCGCTCACCTGCTAGGCCGTGCAGAGCCAGAATTTGCTGGAGGATACGAGTGAGTCATGTTTACGCTTTTTAGTTTCTAGTAGATGTTATGTTAACTTTTTCCCAAAGATGCATTTTTTAAAAACTTGCCTATAACGACTGAAGGTGGTCACTTTTTCTGATGCTGACCTTTTAGGACTATTGGCTAATACTAATTTGAGTCCAGTATTTTATTTCTTTTTTGTGAGCTTTAAATGAGATTTAATTGAGTTTGTGTGCTAAGACTACAGTAGCTTGTACATATTGTTGAACTCAAGAAGTAAATGTTTGTAGCTGCATGGGATAAAAGCAGATTTTTGCACAGCTGGGTTTTCAGTTCTGAATGGTTGTTTACTTGCAGGCGCAGGGAGAGACACGCTAAAACCATAGATATAGCACAGGAGGAGGTGCTGACGTGTCTTGGGATTCACCTGTATGAGCGGCTGCACCGAATCTGGCAGAAACTGCGAGCTGAGGAGCAGACTTGGCAGATACTCTTCTACCTCGGCATTGACGCGTTGCGCAAAAGCTTTGAGGTTTTTTTCAGTGGACCTTCTGTAGTTATTTATAACCTTTTCATATGTTAGATTTCTGTTTTGTTTCTGACTGGAATAAATGAAATGGATAAATATGGATTTAATAGATAATTTAAAAATTTTAAACCATTTTTGTACTTTCTACCCTCTTCCACCTTTATTTGTAGATGGCAGTGGAGAAGGTGCAGGGAATCAGCCGTTTGGAGCAGCTCTGTGAGGAGCTATCGGAGGAAGAGCGAGCAAAAGAGTTAAAGCAGGAGAAGAAGAGGCAGAAACGCAAGAACAGGCGCAAGAACAAGTGTGGCTATGATCTGTCAGAACAAGAGGTTGAGGGAGACAAAGAGAAGAGTTTGGATGATGTAAGGGGATGGTTTTCCTCATTTTTAATTAAGTAATTTTTAAAAATGCATTGTATTCAATTGCTGCGTTTTTGTTTGCAGGGTTCAACAGAGTCTGTGGACGGTGGCTGTAAATCTTGTGGAAGTAGTGAGGAGTCTGGTGGCAGTGTTGAGGTGATTGCACCAATTGAGAACTCCTCCTGCAGCTGCTCCGCCACCTCTATTTTGGGCTCACCTAAAACTAAGAACGGTATGAAGCACCACTGTTAGTATAGATGTTGAAAGCAAATATCTGTAATATGAACTTGACCACGGACACAACATACTTTTTATTTTAAACGTTTCTATTAAATATCTAGGTTTAGCTGTGAATGTAGCCTTAGTTGCTGATATGGTGTTAACAGAGGTTGGTTGTTTACCATTGCTGTGGAAATGGAGTGAGAAAATGTTTTGTATGTCTGTGTAGGTCTGTCATCTCACAGCAATGGCAGTGACTGTGGCTATTCCTCCAGTATGGAGGGAAGTGAGACGAGCTCCAGAGAAGGCTCAGATGTGGCCTGTACTGAAGGCATGTGTAATCATGATGAAACAGGTAAAGCACTCTCTGCTGTGAACTTCCGGCTTCAACACTTGGCTAACTTCTACCAGTTCAGTAAACTAATTCATTTGTTGAGGTGCTTAAACTGTGTTGAGATTGACTCTGAAATATTTCTGTGTCCGAGTCTGTGTTCTTTTGGCCAAATATTTTGACTGAATGTACTGGCTTCCTGCAGGTGAGTTCTCGTGCAGTCACCACTGCTCGGAGGACAAAGAGGAGGATGGCATGGACAGCTGTTTGGAGTGCTGGGCAAACTCTGAACAGCACACTAA
Source organism: Crenuchus spilurus (assembly GCA_036984385.1). Taxonomy (NCBI): domain Eukaryota; kingdom Metazoa; phylum Chordata; class Actinopteri; order Characiformes; family Crenuchidae; genus Crenuchus; species Crenuchus spilurus. The sequence continues at coordinate 50,516 of BRDA01004343.1, read as the reverse complement.
GGGCAAAAAGAAAAGGAAGAGCAAAGGCTTGCTGTATGGCAATGAAAATGTGAGTTATACTGATGTTCATAAACCCCTTTCACATTGCTCTATTATACATCCTGCGGCAGCTTTCACACAGTGTTACTGCTAAAGATTAGTGACGTCTTCCAGTGGTGTTGCATTTATTTGTAAAGATTAATATTCCGCAACAGCCCAGAACTGCTAGTCAACATCCTGAGAGCAACAAGATTAGAGCTAAAATTTGTGTAACAGCAAAAAAACCTGTATAACCTTTTTTTTTAATTCACTTAAACTGTAAATGTATTTCTACTGATGAGGAAAGGAAGTTGCTTCAAAAGGTTAAAGCTTACCTGATTTTGAAGGAGTGTGTATCTGATATTTCTTCTTCTAAATTGTTCTCTTCCTTCTCTGGCAGGGCTTAAAAACAGAGAGCCGCAGGTCAGAAAGCAGTAGGAGAGGCTCATCTGGCTCAGGAAGTGCTCACGACCCCACTGCCTTGTCACTGCACAGCTGCCGGAGTGAAGAGACGGTGTGTTCAAAGCTGTGCTGCGGCTCCTTTACCAGCGTTGCCCTACAGTTACCCTGGGCTGAGCAACAAGGGAAAGGCAGTGGTAGTGTGTGCCTGGGCCAGCCCCCACCACCGGACAGTTGCTCACAGGGAGACTGCATAACCAAGAGTCTCATGGAGCTGCTGGTGAGTGAAGTGTCTGGATTCATTATTTTATTTTATCCTATTCTCACTACTTTGTGGTTCTGCCTTTTTGTAATGGTGTCTGAAAAAATAATGCAGAATGGAGTGTGCTATAACAATCCCAGAATGCACTGCACAAAATAGCATACAAATGATACATCATAGCAGATGGTGACTACTGATAATGTGATGTTCCCTCAACACTTCTGAGGAGGACCGTATTAAGCAACAGGTAATCTGAGGTCTATCGTTTAATGAAGACACTCGCTGCATGATCAGAATACAAAAAGCCAATATCAATCACCAGAAAGATGTTTTTAATAGTATTTAATTAGCCATCTCTTCTCTCGTTGTCAGTCATCAAATTTGCTTTACATTCTTATGGTAGCACAACTTTTAGGCTGTTCAATGCACTGTTCAACTTTTAGGTTGTTACACATACTGCTATTGCAAAATGGTGAGCTAATCATCTAATGCAGTGTCCACATTTGTTTTCTGCGTCTG
>BRDA01004343.1:34422-49218 GCA_036984385.1 Crenuchus spilurus | reverse complement strand
TCCGGTTTGTATAAGGTTTTAAGCTACCAACCTGTTTTTAAATTGTTAATGTGACCCTCATGGGAATACAGTTGAAAGTTGATCTAAAGTGACTGACTGATGACCAATACGAACGATAACTGAAGCAATATTTCCCATAAGAAATAATGTAAATCCAATTAATCTGTTCCAGACATTCAAATATTAACAAAAATACATTTTATATAGAATAACTATAGTTTTACATACAGAACACAATGAGGGAGTAAATGCAAACGACTAATGAAATGGATAAATGAACATTTAACATCACTCTTACAGGTTTACACTCTGTTTTAGAGAGTGCTGGTGTGGTCCAGCCTTTGTTTTGTACACCTGTTCTTGGCTGCAAATTGTTTTCACACGTGTTTTCAATTGATAGCACTGCGCGCCGATGCTTTATTGTGACGTTTGTTTGTTTGTTTGTTTGTTTGTTTGTTTGGAGCATTAACAATGAGAAACAAAGCCAGCATTAATGACAAATGAGTGGTGGATTCTTTGTTTTTGCAAAATTAGTGGCGTTATGTGGGCACGCCAACAAAATCGGATGAACGATAACTGGGGGACAATTTTGTCAAAATCAACAAAAAACAAATATAATAAGTATAATAAAACTTAATAATATACACACCACATGTTGGGGGCCTGGCTTATCCTTTACAAATCAACTTGGTATTTGCTTTACATATTACATCTTATGGTCAAACTAAACCAGCTTGAAGGTTAATAGTGAAATTAAAAGCTTTAAATGAGAAAATGCTTGATTTCTATATCAGCATTACACCTGTATCTAATAATCCAGTAATGTGTGTACAAACAGGATGAAGCTGAAGCATCATCAGATGACGAGAACTGCCTAACACAAGATGAAATCCAGTCATTTGTGGAGGAGAACAAGTCTTTCTACAGAACACGAGACCAGTACAGGCAGCACCTGAAAGATCGCTTCACCAAATATTGCCACACCAGCATGCACCGAAAAGAGTGTTTGCCTACATCCAGTGTCGGCTAACAGACGCATCCTCACACCATTTTTACGAATGGGAAACACACTCACAATTACCACTTCTGTGCCGCTGATTTTTTGGGAAAGGGGGGAAATGAAACTGAAATGAAATCTCAGAGCTGTTTGTTGTTCAGTAGAAAGTTTTTGTTTGTTGGCAAAAGTTTAAATGTTCACATCAATCTTTTAACACACCTGTCTTCACAATCCCTACCTCTTTCTTTCCCTCCCCTTCTCTTAGTTTTCACTTCCTTCTCACTCATTCATCCACCCAATTTTTCACTGAATTTGGTGGTTTTTGTTCTGTTTTTTTGATTGAAGGAGTGGGTTATTAAAAGTACAGTGGAATTGCAAGCTGTGACTGTAGGGTTAGATATGGGTAGTCTTACTGTCTTTCTGTAACATTTCTCTGTTCTTCCTTTTCGTTCCACTGACTGTGATGCTTTTAGTGGCAAAAAAGTACCAATAAATGTGTACAGATAAAATTATCTGAATATAAAGATTTTACAGAGAGATACACATCCATTTATAAAGACGTTGGGGATGTGATGTTGAGCGCAATGTGCAAAATTTACATAATAAAGAATATTTATTAATATGCATCTGAAGAATGTGGGTTTTTTGTTCTTACTGTTGCTAAACGTATAATTTCACACTTAATATGCTTCAAAGTAAATCTAAACATGAGCCTTCCGGGAATGAGTCGCTTCCTCAATCCGCCGCGAGGTGGCGCCCGACGACAAATGTTTCAAAGCTTTTTGTTTACATTTATTCAATTTTATATAGTGACGTCATTGTTAACGTGACGTGGTGTAGTGCTGTCAGCTGTATATGTGAGAATTTCCATCGTTGCTGCTGTACATGCTTGTTAAAGTGCTTTTTAGCAGCACAGCCTAAAAACAACGCAAGCGGCGACACCAACCCACGTGTTTTCCTACTTTCATGCCATGTAATATTTAATCCTGAGCGCAGGGATTGGGGCTTCCTTATCACTGCCTTTTCCTGGCTGTTACGACCAAGGAGGGCTGTTCAGTTACATTTGCGCGCCCTGCACAGCCTGACACGCCGCTGAGCTGAACTGTGGAGCCGTGATCTGGAGCACCAGGAGCGGGAGAATGGAGCGCTGGAAGGGCAGAGTGGCGTTGGTGACCGGAGCTTCGGTCGGGATAGGAGCGGCTGTAGCTCGGGCTCTGGTCCAGCAGGGCATGAAGGTGGTGGGCTGTGCAAGGAATGTGGACAAAATAGAGGTAAGCAGTTCTTATCATTTAATGTCTCGTTTGTTGAGGCCTAAAGTAGTACTTTGCTCGCTAGCAATCTCAAAAGAGCAGAAAGATCAACTAACACGAAGTCAGGTTTGAGACTTGACTGTTTATTTTGTGTTTTTAAGATTGATTGATAGTTCAATATGAACTTCAGATTATATTAACTCCGCCCACTGTAATATCACAACACGTGATCCCCCTCAGAGCGGCCTGTTTAACGCTAACGGAGCTGTAATGATGCACGTGTTCACGTTTGATTCGATTTTGCATGATGACGTCGTTTCGATATTGTGGTAACGATATATGTTCATCATTATTCTTAAGAATACATCGGTTAAATTAATTGTTTGCTTTATTGATATGCCAAATGTACATTTGTATACTCAAAGCATTGTGACAGTTACATATATACATCTAATATTAAAGATTATTAATATATATAAACAAAAATAATAATAATGTGAATACATTTATATCTAACTGGTATAAACAATACATATATAAGCATAGATATATTACAGACAACATGTACATAAATTCTAATAAGAATTAATGAAAAGAGGAAAAAAATTAAAAAAGATAAAATTCCAATTAAGCAATCAGTTTAGATTTATTGGCATGACTGTGATAAAAACAACTATTTTAATAGTTTATTTGTGGTTCTCTTTATTTCTTATAAGTAATTTTTAAAAATCCGTTATCCAATTGCTGCCCTTTTGTTTGAAGGGTTCAAAAGAGTCCCTTGAGTTTCCTGTGGAAATGCTCTTACTTTCACTATTAAACACATCCTTGAGTTCTACTGTTGTTTTTCTACGATTTGATTTCACCAAACGTTTAAGTGATAGACAATCACTATCATTTAAGATTTTTTTCCGACCACATTTTTTCCTCGAAGATAATGTTTCCCCCTCACTGTCCTTACACTTTTTAATAATGCGTTGAACAGTTCTTAACCAGATTTTAGTAGTTTTAGCATCTCCTTAATGTTTTCTCTGCTTGATGGCAATAATTTGACCTTTTGATATATTGAATATTCTGTGTATCTGTGTATATAATATACAAAATACATTGTAAACATGAAGAAACAGTAATAGCTGTGTATTATGACAGATTCTACCACATTACCGGTTTGGAACAGGTTTTGTCATATATTTATAATTCTAAAACAAAAGTAGGATAAACTCTTTTAATACGCTTGAGAAGAAATAGTGTCCGGACAGTCTATCTAAGTTTGTAGACATCTGCTAATTAAATTAAATGTTCTGCACCAGTGTTAATGAATCCCCAGTACACTCCAGTTCCAGGCGTCTCTTCTGAGAGGGCTTTACACTAGGTGATGGAGCATTTGCTTTCAGCTAAAACGGGGTTGGTGAGGTCAGGTGCTGATGCTGGATGACTACTTCTGGAACGCAAACATGATTCCAGCTCATTCCAGATGTATTGAATTGATTTCCATCACTCCAGAGAACACAGTTTTTTTGCTCAGTACTGGGAGGCTTTATATCCCTCTGACTGATGCTTAGCGTCCAGAACATCCCATTCTATTGGCAGTGCCCTGCTATGAAGATTATACACACAGTGTGTGAACCCTCCATGTGAGTGGAATGGACCGAAAATGTGTAAGGTGACACTGATGGACAGCTCTGTGATGTAAAATGAATTGCAGTTATTTTGAAGGGGTGGGGATATTGGACAGATCTGGCAACGTATTAAAAATCCTGTGACTGTACTTTCTATGCTGCCACCAAGTTTTGTATGTGAATATCTTTATCTGGTTTGTGTCATGTAAACAATATTGATTGTATGAATTAGGAATAAGTCATGATCTGGCTAAGCTAACATCTGCATTCAGAGCGACGTTTGAGATTCTTCTACAGAACACTGAGACAGGTCAGACAGCTGTAAACCAGCACAAACCACTACTGAATACCAAAATATATGATTTTGTCATTTTGCTAATAGACTTATATTATATTATATTATATTATATTATATTATATAATGTAATATAATATAATGTAATGTAATGTAATGTAATATAATAATTAATAATAGACATAGAACCATTTAAAATATCATCAGAAGGGCAAACAGCCATGTGACGAGAGCGATTTGATTTGTTAGTACTATTCCAAGGTGCATTCTATAGTGAATTCAGCACCACTGGTTGATGATAAACCACCACTGTTTATAGAATCAGTGTCTGTGAAATTGCCTGAGAGTACATTGTGATCTTTACCTTTAAAGTGTGTGTGTGTGTGTGTGTGTGTGTGTGTGTGTGTGTGTGTGTGTGTGTGATGTGATGTGATGATCCAGAAAGGTCTCCCTCTATAATAGTGTAATTGTTCACTTGTATGACACACACGTTCTGTTGGAGGCTGTGTGCGGTGAGATGTTGAGTACAATAATAACATTGTAAATCTACTTGGCCGTAACTGTGCCACAAGCAATTGCACTAAATATCTATTAGCATGCTAAGGGTGTACAAGTGTGGCATAATAACCTTTTGATTGGTCACTCTTCTTCTTCTCTGGGGTCTGTCTCATGAAGTACAATCAACATAGGCAATGTTCAGACAGCCCACATCAGATTGAAGAAGAGTTGATTGAAATCAGATTGATTTTTGAGTCTCAGTCAAAAACAACATGGAATCTAATCAAATGTGTACATTTCTCGGTCCGCACAATCTGACTGCCCAAATCGGATTTTAAAGTGTCTTTCACGCTACTCACAACATGACAAAGAACAGCACGTCAAACCCAGAGTGTTTTTATTTATTTATTTTTTTATATTTGATTTTTATTAACTGATGATGATTAATATTTCTCTCATTAATTATTTTATCATTGATTTATCGTTAAATATTTTTGTGCTTTGGCAACATTGTAGTTGAAACAGTCTTGCCAATAAAGTCAAACTGAATTCAATTGACAGACGTGCAGCGATTCAAGAAACTCATCCCAGGTTGCCAGGTCCCGAAAAATTCACTGTCTGAAAGAAGGTCACTCTACACAAACTTAAAACGAAGCCCAAATCTATAGAGTCTAATCACAGATGTTTGAAGAAGTTATAATTGCATTTTATTACTCTAATCTTTTTCTTATCTCAGATCCCTCCACTGGGGTCTTCTAATGTTAGAAAGTCAAACTAAGGCATCTTCAACACTAAGATTTTGCTGAAGAGATTTTGGTGGTACATTTTCAAAGCACTGATTTCAAATGTTACCCACAAGTGCATTAAAATAAATACCACGGGTTTGCATGAAAAAACGCAAATCTGGCAACTCTGCAGCTACGTCATCAACATGGCTGAAATTACTGATGCCTGCACTGTTACCACAGAAAAGACAGACTTGTGATGTGCAGACAGTCTGATTGGTCAGAGGCTCGTCCTCATTGGTTGTGCATCTCTAGTCCTTGAGGGTGATTTTGGTGATCTTTTTGATTACATACCTGATTAAGCTCAGCAGGTAACGTCCAGGTTTAATTGTAGCGTTAGAGCAGGACTGGAGTTGCCCACCCCTCAAAATCCTGAACTTGGCCCAGAGCAGATTAGCCATTCAGCGTAAGTTGCTATGTATCCTGATAAAAAGTGATCCACATCTGTGAGACAGAAAAGCCAGGCTTAGCTTAAACTAAGCTTAAAATTAGCTGGCTAAGCAAGAAATCCTGCTTTGTGAGACAGGCCCCTGGTTTTGGGCATCAAGACAGATGGTGTGTACCCCACTGTCCACTGTGAGTGAAAGTCAGCGGACCGTGTGTGTCCCGACTTCCGATCCTCTTGACACACAGCCATGCGTGACTAAAGAAAAGACCAAAATCTGGCAGCAGTTGCAGGCTCGTATCTCTGGAGGGATGGACGAGGATAATGAATGAGGGTTATAATCGCTGAGAGGATGCGTTTGCATTATAGTTTACGTTGGTTATATTTCTTGTGTACATTTGTGTATATAGATACACTATATATACAAAAAGTATTGGTACACGTGAGTTTCTGTAACTGTCTGTACTGTCCATGTAAGGCTTCCTAGATGTTGGAGCATTGCTGTGAGGGTTTGATAGCATTCAGCATGAGTGAGGTCAGGATGTTGGATGATCATGATCACCACCTCATCCCTAACTCATCCCAAAAGTACTGGATGGAGCAGAGAACACAGCTCAATGCATCGAGCTTTATACCCCTCTAGTCCACACCTGGCATTAGTCATTGTGCCAAAAGGTTCATGTTTATCTGCTCCAGATAGTCATAATCTATTGGCCCTACTTCTACATGGACTAGACAAGCTGTGTGTGGTTCTGTTATGTGATAGGAAAGGGTTCAATTTAAACTAAGCTGAGTTTTCCCAGTTGTGACTCATGTTCTGTTGGCGATGGTCATTCATTCATAGTTCAAGTCCTCGCCAGGTCGTGATGAACTATCTTGCCAAAGGGCTGAGAACAAAGACCCAATTACAAAGGCTGAGCAACTGAAGGAATGCTGTTGGGCACACTGACCATCTTCCATGTGCATCTTTACCAGCTACCACCTTAAGCTCAGTTTCCTGCAACATGACCCTTTCATCTACAATCCAAAGGCCATTGGTGATGCAATTGCCTGAGACTTCCTCTACCTCCTCTTTATTCTCTGAGACAATCTCGAGCTGTAGTTGGATTGATCAATGAAGAGCCAACTGGGCATGTTTCCAGCTTTACCTGGTTGCTGCTTTCAGGATGGCTGTTCATGACAAGTGTGCTATCCTGAGGTGCTATTTCAGCACCTTGGAGAGTGGCTGGCTGTCCTGGAGAAGTAAGATCTTCTTTATCCATGTGTGCCACCCCCTTCCCTCACTGTAGGTTTTGGTTTACTGACTTTCTGGAGCTGCTAGTGGCAGTTTTGTCCACTTTGTGTCTATAGCCAATCTGTGTTTTCTACCACATGACTTTTGTACCTCCTTTAGTAATATATTTGTTACATAACTGAAGGTACCTGAGTCAGATGCCACACCTAAGAACTTGTTACCTATTTAGTGTCTAGTCCAGGGGTGTCCAAACTTTTTTCACTGAGGGACTCGTACATAAAAATATAGCAGGGGCTGGGCCACTTACTAGAAATTAGGTATATAGTCTTTAATGTATTAAAGTTAGAAAAATCAATTAAAAGTGGTCAAATATGTTATATTGTTAAATATAATTAAAGACAAAACTGCCTTCATCACAGCTTTCCATAAATGGATCTTTATTGATTTATTCAGAAAAAGCTTTGGTAGCTCATTCTCAGAACAGCAGCTTCAGATTTCTTCTTAGACAGAAGATTGACAGCACAGAGAAAAACAATAAAGGGTTAAATGGGACGGGTACATTTCAGGCTTGTTATTTAAGTTATTAGGCTTAGCAACACATCTATTAACGTACGTTTAAAACGGTTATCAACATTAACAGACTGAACTGGACTTAATAACAGGAGCGCATATAAATTTAGTAAATTATTCTGGTATCAGCTGTGCTAGGTATGTAAATCGGGCCATGCAGTTGCGGTGCTGATCCGACGCCACTCGTGCCAAAAATCAGGACAAATGTCACTTGATCAAGGAGCAAATCTGCATCAGATGAGATATATTAGAAATATTCACTCTCCCACCGTGTCTGACATTTTTTGCACTCACTCTCTACCTGTTGCTTCTTTAGTTCTGCCATGTTTAGTAACTTGAGGTAAATTTCTTGTGATCAGGGTGGCCAGGTCCAGCATAAATATCCAGCCCAAAGTCAGTCTAAAACCCGCCCTTCAGAAGCTTAAACTAGCCCAAAATATGTCTGTCACACGTTTGAATCAAATGGCAAAACAACTGAGTGTATGACTTACTATTTTGTTTATAAGGGATTTATTATCAGTCATTAATAATATGGTAACATTAGTGTTTGTTAGTTCTTTTATAGTTTTATATCTCAGTCGAGAACATTTAATAGTAACATAATTAGCAAAAAAAAAGGAACTGACTTTTTCATTTCACATTGGCAGTATTTGCAATATGCCTTTTTCTCGTCATTAGGAACACTTTTAATCCATTACATCAAACCTTTTTCTTTTTCCCAGACCTTGCAATACCCGTATTTCGCCCGTTTACCTGGCATATTAGCTAGCGACTGTTTACTTTTCACGTTCTGTCTCTGTCTGTCTGTCTCTGTGTCTCTCTCTCTCTCTTCTGCTCTCCTCTTTACGCTGTACTTCCTTATGTTGGTATGTTCACCTCATACTTCCAACACCCACTTTTCTTATTGTTTTTGGCTGCCCTGCTAATTTTTAAAAGTAGCCCAAAAAAACGCATCCTGCCACGCTTTAATTTTCACCCGCAACTGGATTTTCAAATAAGCCCAATATTGCGTGAAAAACACAAACCTGGCAACTTTGTTTGTGATTGTTCTTTTTGGTGGAGCAACTGCCTTGATCAACAGTAGCTCCCCCTGGTGTTAAAACTAAGAAGTGCAATACACTCAAGCAAAAGTAGAAGTTCGGGCCATATTCTATTCTATGTATAAAATGTCTTGTGGGCCAATTAAAAATGGACCGTAGTTTGGACACCCCTGGTCTAGTGGAAGACTGCATTCAATAATATGTGTTTCAGACCATTGCCGTTAGCTTTCAGATAATCAGTAGAAGAAGTAGTAGTCATTGTAATTCATTTTATTAGTATTAGTATTATTTTATATTTTTATTTTTGTTGTTCTTAGTAGTAGTAGTTGTAGTAGTAGTTTTGGCACTCTTCTAATGTACCAATGATACAAATACATTAGTAACACATGCAGTACTACAGCAATGACCTGAGTCACCATAGCAACCACTTAGCAACACCACAGCAACCAATTAAAAAAGCAACCACTTAGCAACCACTTAGCAACAAAACAGCAACCAATTAAAAAACAACAGCTTAGCAACATCATAGCAACCACTTAGCAACACCACAGGAACCAATTAAAAAACAGCAACAAAACAGCAACCAATTAAAAAAACAACCACTTAGCAACATCATAGCAATCACTTATCAAAAACAGTTGCACGCCTTATTCACTTCATACATTAGCAACAGCCTAGCAGCTGGGAACCACTGTAGGCGTTTCCTTCAGAACTAAGACTTTCTATAACATTTTGTCCTAGCAGGGACCAGTCAGCTACATCACCATCCTGTTCTATATGTCTGTATGTTTTACTGGGGTCTTCATATGCTCTCATTTTGTCAAGCCTCTAAGCAAGAGCTTGCAGACAGGTAAACAGGCAATTTTCTTAATGTTATCAGCGTGATGAAATGAAAATGTAAGCAGATTTATACCACATAATGCAGCAGATGGATTTGACTGGTAAACCTGTCTACTCAGAAACCTAATTCAATTCAGAATCTTCTCACATTTCAGTGCGAGATGATACAGGCTTCAACAATCAAATTATGAAGATTGGCCTGCGGTAAGATTGTATGTGCCAGATTCAATTTGTCTGGGCTCTCTCAGTACCCACCTCCTGTAGTGTGAACTGTACACCAGGGGTGCCCAAGCCTGATTTTGGAGATTTACTACCCTGCAGAGGTCGGATCCATAACAGCTGACCCTGAAAGCCTTCAATACCTGGATAAGGTGTGTTGGATTAGGGTTGGAAACAAACTCAGGATGTTCCCAGTGCAGGGTGCTAGATCTCCAGAACCAGGATTGAGTGTCCAAGCTGTACACGGTTCTCCACAGCTTTTTTCAGAATAGCAGGTTCAGGACACGATACTGTCCTTGTTTACTTGTTCTCCCAAACAGTGCTCTGATACCAACATCCAAAATATAGTGAACATCGCTGTGCTTATGTACACAGAAGCCGAAAATGAACTGTTTCACAATTAGTGATGGAAATTCAAGCAAAGCAAGACTGTTTTCAACAAAAATATCAACACTTCACTATCTTTATACAAGTAGCCACATGTAATATCTAAAAATCAAAGATAACTCACACAACTGTAGATCTTTGAGCATAACAGAGGCTCTTAGCCAGGCTACTGTTCTTGATGGGATTTTGATAGTTTCTTAACGTGTTTGAGCCCAAGTATGACATTCACAGCCGTTATCATGTAACAAAGATTCTTACCAAAGACACATCAAGAGCTGCATGAGCTTCAGCTTTACTACAGACATTTGGAGCAGCAACATCTGTCCAACGTTTCTCATTAGTTGAACTGCACAAATGTTTAAGTACAGATATAGAAAACTGAGCTTTGTGTTAATGTGATGCATGTTTAGAAAAATAAAATTGTTGGTTTCTGTTTGGTGAATTGAGACAAACGAACTATTAGATTGCACTATTTTATAATAACAACCTCACAGTTCCATGAAGTTTCTGATTTATTTATTCTAAGTAGGTATCGACAAGTATTCAACTACATCTACATGCAGACAAAAATTGTATCGATGCATCCCTAGCCTGCAGTGTCGTATAACTAAGATGCAGTTTGAAAGTGTAGCTGAATTGTTTTCTACAATTCTCCGTAATGCTAATCCAGGTAGATTTAGCTCCAGTTTTTACTTTAATAATCTGCGGGTATCAGCATTAGCATCACTGTAGGCATTGGCATGTTTGGTATTGGCCTTGGCCTGTGGTTACATCAGTCCTCCTGAGCAGACATCATCAGACTGATAAAGTGAGATGACGCTGCGACTCTTGGCTGTGTATGCTTCCCCCACCAATGGAAACTTTGCCCTGTGGTGTTGCGAATGTGCTCTGAGCTGACAGGGCATAAGAGCTCGAGCCGTGATCAAACAAGTGTTGAGTGCTGGAGACGGAAGAAGAAGGAGTGCAGGGGTTTGGACTGTTGGTATAGAAAGAGATCATGAGTTACACAGGATGGAATGATGTGAGTGAGTGAGGGGTAGGGTCTGTTATTTAATCTCTGAGTGCGCAAGCAGTTCCTAGAAATCTAGAAAGTGGTGGATGGTGTGCCGGCTGGATGCAGACTGGGCAGCGTGTAGTAAGATATGCTGATGTTTTTCTCTCCCAATACTGACTCTGACATCTGAACACTGAATATTGAGTACTGAAAAGATATCTGTGCTAGTGATTTAAAAATATCTTAAAATGTCAATAATTTCCTCAATTAAGTCTATTTTTCAGGGCTATAAAATGTTTACTCCCATTTGGTTAGGGTTATTAAATGGTTACTATTTTGGCCTACATTAAGTTCCAAAAATTGACTTTTTAAAACAATCTTTATTGACATCTTTCACTATACAGCTTGACTTACGAGTTTAATTTGTTCTGTGACGGAGCTCGTAAGTCAGGGTGCTTGTATATCAAATTACATTTCAACATTAAAATGAACAGAAATGCTATTAATCAGTTCCAGCCCCCCAAAAACCACACAAACTGATATACACCAAGTGTTTTAAATAAGAAAATGTACTTTATAAGAAACAAATAATGTATAAAAACAATAATAATACATAATAAAAGAGAATGTAAAGAAATAAACTGGTTTATTAAGTGTATTTACATTAAAGATCAGACGATCTTCTTCAGTGACTTTTGCATTTTTTGACACACTTTCCTCACTTTGCACATGCAGTGATTTCATGTGGAGTCATTCCCGTTTTTACTGCAGTGCTGCCTGAGGGCCCAAAGATCATGAGCATCCAATATTGATCACTGGCCTTGTTTCTTGCACACAGAGATTTCTCCAGATTCTCTGAATATTTTGATGTTATGTACTATTGATGGTGGGATATTCAAAGTCTGCATGTTTTTATATGTACAATTTTATATCAAGTAACATTTTTTTCTGAAATTGGCCCACAATTTTTTGGCAAATTGGTGAACCTATGCTTATCTTTGCTTCTGAGAAATGTTCCTTTTATACCCAGTCATGTGACTTAGTTGCAAATGGCTCCTAATTATCTTTCATGGATCATTGGTAATGCTTCAACATATGTATTGCATCGGCCTCACTGATGAGCATTTGGTGTTGAGAAGCATTTGGAATGATATGGTTCCAAGATTGTGGTTTGGTAAGGACAGTATTGGTGCTGATTCTGATCCAGTGTAGCAAATCATTGCATCACTAGGGGCCTGAAGTCAGCAAAGGCCTGCACATCCATACGTCCTGCATGAAGTCATTAAACCGGAACATTCCATGACCTTGGCAACATATATTGGTGACACTTGCAGAAATGCACAAACCCACTGACGTGTGTGTGCATGTGTGTGTGTGTGTTTGTGACAGGACAGGAAATTGCACATAGGACCTTGGGATCACTTTTGAATTGCCCCTGATTACTGCTTTAGTTAAGCACTAACCAGGCCGGTCCATAAAGGCATTTTCTCATGCTACCATTTCTGGTTAAACAGGAATTTGAAGCCTCGCGTGACTTCATATGGAAATGTAAATCAAAGCTTAAGACAGCAAGTTAATAAGTGTTCATCTAAGCATGCTGCAGGCAAAATGCCCTCCTGATAACAACTCTGACCATTTCATTAACAGAATGTTAAACAGAATTAGAGATTATTAAAGACATTTTTTAAACTGTACTTACAGAGTCCTATCAAATCAATTCAAAGTTGAGTCCATTGTTGCTCATAATTTAATTAAAAATGTCATATTTCATATTCATTACATGTACATTGTGACATTTGAAGTCTTTTTAATAGTTTTACTGTTAACAGTTTACAGAAATGCAGAAACACAAATTAGAATACAGTACCAGTCAAGTCACTCATTGTTTTATTTTTTTGTTTTTTCCTACATTGTAAATGAATACTGAAGTCATCCAGACTATGAAGGAACACATAAGGAATCATGTAGTAAACTTAAAAGTGTTAAACAAACCAAAACATGTTTTAGATTTTAGATTCTTCAAAGTAGACACACAACTGATGTGTCAAACACATTAAGAGGCAAGAAATGCAAGTCATGAACTCTTGACAACACAGCTGTTAACTGAAAGCCATTCCAGGTGACTACCTCATAAAGCTGACTGAGAAAATGCCAAGAACGCTGGTGTCTACTTTGAAGAATGTAAAATATAAACATATTCTGGTTTGTTTAACACTTTTGTTTACTAAATAATTACATATGTATTTCTTCATAGTTTGGATGACTTTAGTGTTGATCTACAATGCAGAACATTTTTTAATAATGAAAAACGACTGAATGTCCAGAACTTGTGACTAGTACTGTATTTCATTTGGAGTTTGAATAAATTAGTTTTCAAACAGTGTAAACTTTAAAGCAAAAAAGGCTGAAAATGTCTTTTTACCTTTAATGTATATAAAATGTAAACAAAGTCATTTGTAGTGGTGCATTGTTGTTTTTTTTATTATTATACACATACAACTTGAAATGTCACTTTGCAGTGAAAATAGAATATAAGCTTGCCTTTTGCCTTAAATTATGAACAATGAACTTTTTCACTGTATTCTAGGTTTTGTTGTGATGCTGTTAGAAGTGTAGTGCATATAAAATAAGTCAACTACACACACTGCCTTCAGTGACTTTGATACACCAGTTCTCTCGTGACCTCACAGTTGTTCACCTTTGCGTGTTAATTCTTCCGACTGCACCTTTTTTTAGCCTTTTACGATCTCATACCAGCACTTCTTTGTAATGGCTAATGAGAGTCTTTGAAGTCCCTGTTTGAAATGCAGGTGTAACACTTCATGGCCCCCAGAAGGTTAAATCCTGAGGTGTTTAGAGCTCCCTTTAAGAACAACCTAAGTGACATATGTCCACAACAGATGGGAACGTGTTTGTGTTGCATGGTATTGCTTATGAGATTGGACACACACTTCTGATTGGCTGATAGGCATTAATTCTGTATAATGGGGCTCCAGGGAAGTAGATACAGTAAAAAAAAAAGTTCACTATATGAGTGCTCTGGAAATGTTGACTGTTAATCAAAACAACGAAGAAAACTAGAGTAGCCTACCTGACAGATTGCTGTACATCAATGTACAAAATGCCTAAATGTGTGGCAACTGAAGTATAAGCGGAATACCATGGAGATATCGAAAAATAATCAACAACTAAAGGATAAGTCATAAAGTTTTATAAAGGCTACACAATATGTGCAAAATATACAGATATATTGTGATAACATTGCTACATATTGTGAACATGATATATCTGTACTTTACTGCCCATATCATGATAAACTGAATTACATTTTTATAAAAGTTTTTTTTTTTTTTTTTTGTTAAATAGTATGTATTTTTTTTAAATTCTGAATTACAAATTTTTCCAATTTCACAGTTCTTACAGTCAATACTCAAACTAGGGATGTCCCGATCTGATCTCAAAGATCGGGATCGGGCCGATCACGGCATTTTTTAACTGATCGGTATCGGCTTTTCTGCTCGGATTTTGACACTATTGGGCGCTGTTTGGCTTCCAATCTCTGTCCACATTTCACTATTAAATATTCTCAGCTTTTGGAGCCCGCCAATGGGAATCAGGTTAAGCGTGACAAGCGGCAAAATCCTCCAATCTGATGTGAATACTGTAAGCTTCGGGGAACGTGGCGG
>BRDA01004343.1:0-33259 GCA_036984385.1 Crenuchus spilurus | reverse complement strand
TTTTTTATAATTTAATTTAGTTATGAACGAGTTCTAAGAATATTTTTCGGAAAGTGACGGCTTGTTTGAAGTTGAATTGATGGTTCCGATACAAGTCTGTCGGGTTTAGACTAAAAATCGGATAAATCTAACATATTTCTAACTAAAAACCATCAGGTCTGTCAGTTTTCGGTGTACTTTAGAACTGGATTCGGTGTAAACCTCTACGAAATGGATTTGGGCTGTCTGAACATAGCCTTGGTAGTTAAGTTGAAGTTTGTTCGGCAGTGAAAGGCTTTTTATAAGAATCTTGAGCAAGTATTGATTTAATTTAATATTTTTTTGCAAATGGTATATGTGTGGTCTACGATTGTGATAACCAATCCAGCAAAGGCAGGCAACATGTTCTACCCGTGTCTGCGTGAGTTTCCTCCAGGGACTCCGGTTTCCTCCCACAGTCCAAAAACATGGAGATCAGGTGAATTGGATACTCTAAAAATTACCCTGGTGTGTATGAATGAATGTGTATGAATGTATGTATGTATGTTTGCCCAGATATGGTTGGCACTTTGTTCTGGGTGATCCCCCTAGTGCTTGATGCAGTCCTCCAGGTGGACGGTCGCTTCCTGTTGAGAGTATGCTGTGCGCGACTGGCTGCTGCTTCTCGCCGGTGTGTGTGGTTGAGTGTTTGTAAATGGAGTGTGTTTGTAAAGCGTCCTTGGGTTTGAGAAAGACGCTATATATAAGTGTAACAATCAACAAGGCCCCGCCCCATATTGCACCTCACTGTAGTAAATATCTTTACAGTGTTACTGCTTTTCTTAATTCTAAATCTGTAAACACTTATTCTGGGACAAATACAACACATTTTTATTTTCAGTGCTGGGATTGTATTTAAATGCACAATAGACTTTACCTTTAAACCAGTACAGACTATACCAGTACAGCTCAGCCATTCCTCCATGACTTTATTTAGCACATGAATAAAAGTACAGATGAGAAGGTGATGAAAGTGGATACTGTGGAGTAAAGTGATGAGATTTGTGTATACTTTGTTTCAGTGGAGCATTGATCTTGTGGTTCTTGGATAAATGTTGTACTGAAGTGTGAGGTGGTAGGGCAGATTTTTAAACCCATACAGCGGTTTATTTGGAGAGAAATAGATGGTATATTTAGTTAATAAAGTAAAATGTGTAATGTAATGTCCTCCATAACACTTAAAAACATCTTCAGGTTGGTTTGTCGTTTGTTGTGTCTCACTGGTTGGAAGTTTGCTTTTAACTCCTATTGATTTTCTCTTCTTGAAGCTCTGCGTTTCTCAGATGTCTTGAAATTACATTAGTAAAATATAAAAATCAAGTTTGTACTCATTTATATACTTAAAGAGTGGCGTAAGAGCACTAAGACCATCTGAGGCGGTGTGGCCATATAATAATACAGTAAAGTTCTGTCTGTTTTTTAATGTGTCTGATTCTTCTTCAGTGGGTTTTTTGTTTTTACTGTTTAGAAGATGAAAAGCTACTACACTGTGTGCACAATTATTAGGCAAGTGAGTATTTTGACTGTATTATCATTTTGAGGCATATTTTGTAACTCCAAGTTGGATAAACTTGAATGCTTAATGGATTTAAGCATAGCAGGTGATATGTGTCTGTGTAATGAAGGAGGGTTTGGCCTAAGGAGATCAACACCCTATTTCAAGGTGTGTACAATTATTAGGCAGTTTTTTTCTTTAGATCAAAATGGGCCAAAAAAGAGATTTAACTGACTCTGAAAAGTCAAAAATTACCAAAAGTCTCTCAGAGGGATCCAGCACTCTTGAAATTGCTAAGATATTGGGGCGTGATCACAGAACCATCAAACGTTTTGTTGCAAATAGTCAACAGGGTCACAAGAAACGTGTTGACAAAAAAAAAACGTAAATGAACTGCCAGGGATTTGAGAAGAATCAAGCATGAAGCTACCAGGAACCCATTATCTTCCAGTTCTGTCATATTCCAGAAGTGCAATCTTCCTGGAGTACCAAGAAGTACAAGATGTTCAATGCTCAGAGACATGGAGAAGGTAAGAAAGGCTGAAGCCCAACCACCACTGAACAAGACACGTAAGCTGAAGCGTCTAGACTGGTCCAAGAAATATCTGAAGGCAGATTTTTCAAAGGTTTTATGGACTGATGAAATGAGAGTGACTCTTGATGGACCAGATGGATGGGCCCATGGCTGGATCAGTAATCAGACACCAACAAGGTGGAGGTGGGGTACTGGTATGGGCTGGTATCATTAAAGATAAGCTGGTCAGACACTTTCTCCTCTGTCTGAGACACTTTCTCCTCTGTCTCGGACACTTTCTCCTCTGTCTCGGACACTTTCTCCTCTGTCTCAGACACTTTCTCCTCTGTCTCGGACACTTTCTCCTCTGTCTCGGACACTTTCTCCTCTCTAAAATGTAATTTTATATGCTATACAGCTAAAACAGCCTGGGGTCAGATTGACTCCAAAGAACACTGATGTATACAATGTGTACAGAACACTAAACAAAATATATCATCATGTTAATTTTATGTTTACTCAGTCTCCGCATGCAATTAGGAAAGGTAATTAAATATAAAGCAAAAAAAGTCATGTTATACGTGTATTTAAAGACGTTAAACAATGGATCGGGTCAAA
The DNA here is from genome assembly GCA_036984385.1 of Crenuchus spilurus. Classification (NCBI taxonomy): domain Eukaryota; kingdom Metazoa; phylum Chordata; class Actinopteri; order Characiformes; family Crenuchidae; genus Crenuchus; species Crenuchus spilurus. Next base: position 30,614 of record BRDA01004343.1, on the reverse strand, counting down.
TTGACCCCAAACATAATATGAGGGTTAATGACATATTTTTCTATATGCATCTTTAAATGCCAAAAATGAGCAAAAAGCATTTTTAAAAGTGAGCAGAATGTTGGTTCTAATGTTTTGGGCATTTGTTTTGTACAGATTAGATTAATTCATGTGAAAAACAACTTTATTATCTCATTGATTAATTATATTAATATCTTAATTCCTGCTAATATACCCTCTCTCCTGTTCCTGTGTCTCCCCCCCCGCTCTCTCTCTCTCTGTCTCTCCCTCTCTCTGTCTGTTTCTCTCTCTCTCTCTCTGTTTCTCTCTCTCTCTCTCTCTGTCTTTCTCTCTCTCTCTGTCTGTTTCTCTCTCTCTCTCTCTCCCTGTCTTTCTCTCTCTGTCTGTTTGTCTCTCTCTCTCTCTCTCTCTGCAGAAGTTAGCAGCAGAGTGTCAGAGTGCAGGTTATAGTGGTATTCTGATCCCTTATAAGTGTGATCTGTCTAATGAGGAGGAGATTCTCTCCATGTTCTCTGCCATTAAGACTCTGCACCAGGGGGTGGATGTGTGTATTAACAATGCTGGACTGGCCCACAATGCACCGCTGCTCAGTGGCCGCACTGAGGGCTGGAGGAACATGATTGACGTGAGTCTCTCTCTCTCTCTCTCTCTCTCTCTCACGCGCGCACACACACACACACTGAGTTGTGTATTTGTATTATTGTTAGTGCCTCGTTATATTGTATTGAATGACATAATGTTTATCAGTATTCCATACAATCTGTTCATTTTTACAAACGTAACTTAAATATTAAAGTTATTATTATTAAAATGTTTCAAACTCAATTCTCATGACTGAAGTGCCCTTGAGCAAGGCACATAACCCCCAACTACTCCCCCAGCGCCATGGATAGGGCTGCCCACTGGGCACATGTTCTCACAGCCTAGTGTGTTCACTAGTGTATATGTTCACTGCATGGATGGTTAAATGTGGAGACCAAATTCTGTTATGTGCAGTCATACTGACCAAAAAGAAAAGAAAAGAAGTGAAATTTAAATAACTGTGTTTGTGTCTGACTGTGAACTTGCTGTACTTGCTGTGTAATTTGGTGGTATTTAGTCAGTGGTGTTCTTTGTGATTTAATCTTTCTAACCATTTCTTAGGTGAATGTACTTGCTCTGTCCATCTGCACCCGTGAGGCCTATCAGTCCATGAAGGAGAGAAATGTGGATGATGGACACATCATAAACATCAACAGGTCACTGCCCGGCTCCTCTGTCTTCTGTCTTCAGCTGATTCTTCACATAATATCTCCAAAATATTAGCTTGAGGATCTAACAAGTTCAAAGACACCAATATTCTTCCTGCTGTGCTGTTTTATTGTCCATATTTCACGTCCATAAAGTACCACAGAACTAAAAAAAAGTAATGATGTACATTTTAAACCCTTCATTTTGGGTCCTGAGTGATTCAGTGGACTAAGGCTCTGTCACTATGATCTGAGGATCGCAATTTTGAATCCCAATCACGCTGCTTGCCATCGGCAGCCGGGGCCTGAGAGAGCAAAATTGCCCATGCTCTCTGTGGGTGGGTAAGTTAGCAATCTCTCCCCAGCACTGCTAAGTAATGTCAGGCATCTCAGGCATCTGGCAGCCGATCCATCAGAACTGGGGATCCTGCGCTTTCCTCCTAGAGCAATGGCTGCCCTGCGGCAATGCATTGGTAGCAGTTAGAAAAGAGGCGGAGCTTGACTTCACATACATCGGAGGAGGCCTGTGTTAGTCTGCACCCTTCTAGAGTCAGAGACATTACAAGTGATGGTGAGAGTCAGTGAATGGGCGGCTCAATTGGCTGCCAAACACGTTGTGGACAAAATCATATAAATAAAAATTGTCTGCATTTGTCACATAATGTCAGAAACCACGTAAGCTATTGTTCTAATACTTATTAGCTACATTAGCCTTAATCTATAGAAGCAAATTTCTGACTCTGGCATAAGGGGACAGAGGGAAATTGTCTACATTATACTTTGCGTGAGACTATTGAAGTTAATTACGATGTTTTCTGTGTGCAGTATGGGTGGGCACAGAGTGGTGCCCAGCGCTGATGAGCATTTCTACTGCGCCACTAAATACGCTGTGACGGCTCTCACTGAGGGCCTCCGACAGGAGCTGAGGGAGGCTAAGACACACATCCGTGCCACAGTGAGACACACACACACTGATTAAAAGCTGAGATAATGCCCACTCAAGCTGTACACATATTAATGTGAAAATGTAATGTTTTAATGGATTGTGATAATGTTTATTGCACTTAAAGTAAAGTGTGTTCATTTTATGTCCCAAATGAAATTGTCATACTGTTTTCAGCTAGAAAAAGTCAAGAAACATCCTGTTGTATTGTTTTCAGTGTCTGTATTTTACCTGTGCATCTCCACAAACTAGAATATTTTAGGAATGGTCATTGTTGTTCATATTTTAATTTAATAATAATAATGCAACATTATTATAGCATGGCACACTAATGCTGCAATCATGCTGGCTGCAGCCAATAAAAAATGAAAGATTTGCATATGTGAGCTTATGTGAATATTCTTTATGGTATCAGTATTACTACGCAGCTTGCCATTCAAAAACATCACAGTAACTGTTAACCACTGCTAGCGAGACAATATATTGACAATTTAATCAAAGTTAACAGTTAGATACACACAGACAGTCATCTTACCTCAGTAAAAGCATTATTTCCTTTATTCATGACTGGAATGGATTGTATTTAAGTTACTTTGGTCACCATAACCAAATTAAAGGCAACAGAATACCATTGGTAAGTAAGTCTCCCGATAGGGGATGCATCTCACGGTGGGGGTGCTGAATTCGGCACAAGAATTCCGCACCCCCATCCTTTTTGGAATTTCATTGATGAGGTGAATTTGTGGTTGAATTGAGCGAGAAGGTTTGTGTGTAGTTTCACTGATTAGTGGGATGCTGCCCACAGACTGTATTATGCCCCACCTGACTTTCTATTCTACTCTCTTGGTTTATGCAATATGACTCTGATAGCTGCAGTGCTAATGCTTTTCTGTGGTGTCTCATTTCTGCAGTGTATATCTCCTGGTATAGTCGAAACTGAGTTTGCCTTCAGGCACCACAATAGTGATCCAGAAAAGGCTGCTGCTGTTTATGAAAGTATAAAGGTGAGGAATATGCATGAGGTCTTATGTACACTTCCACTCACCATAGATGTGTTTTGTTTTGTGATATATCATCAATTCCCAAAAACACAGTACTGATCTTTAATTAGTAGTTTACATGTAAAGACAGTGGCTCATTTTGGATCAGTAGCCCTTTTGAGTCGGCGAAAAAAACCGAAATTCTGCGAAAACACTTATATAACTGCAAGATTTTGTCCTAGAAACAAAACTAAACACACCCAGGAAACCTTAAAGGGTCTACTTGTCAAGAATGTATAGCTTGAAATTAAATATATTTTTAGATTCTTGTGAGAGGAGCTTAAATAAGCAGACACACATCTGTGTCAGACAACTGCGCATATTTTCCTGCCAAAAGATGCAAACTGTCATAATGTAATGACATGGTAATTCTGGACATTCCAATGGTGGGTTCCAGTGTCCAGGAATCTGTGGAATGTGAATTGAACAAAGACCTCTCACCTGATTGTTCACACCTATCTCAAATAAATATTCAATTTAGGGTTAGTGGCTGAGGAAAACAGAGTGTCAGCTCACATTAGTTAAGTTTTAAAAATGGCTTATATAGAATTCTAATATTAGAGGACCCCAGTGGATGGATCTAAAAATATAGATTATAGACCAAAATAAGATTTACAGTAAGAGTAATAAACAGCAATTATAACTTCTTCAAATATGTGATTACATTCTTTAGATGTTGGGTTAGTTTTAAGCTTGTGATGGGCGACCTTATGTTAGAGCTGGAGAGTGTTCCTGGACCTTTCAACTCTGTCGCTCTGGGTTTGACGTGTTGTTGTGAGTGACTTCAAAATGTGATTTGAGCGGCCAGAGCATCCAGACTGACACAGATTCTGGATGTTGGAGTTGGGGTGTTTACTCACAAACTGTTAGTCGTTCAACAATTGGGGGGCGCCAGAGGGGATGTTCATCCAGGGCGCCAAACGGGCAAGGACTACAGGCTGTAGGATGAACTCCTAACCAACTAGGCTAGGATTGTTCTAAAACTTTTGTAGTCACATTTCCATATATACAGTTATGAGGAAGATGAAGATGATGCAGACTATAAAGGGGTAGAATATTATATGTATACAGTTCAGTGAGTCTGTGTCGGACTGGATGTGGTTTGAATTGTCCACAGAGAACATGATGATAAAGGTCCAGTACTACTAGCTGTTCAAATAGACCTGACCTCACTAATGTTCTCCTGGCAGAATGCAATCAAATCCTCACTGCAATGTTCCAACATCTAATGTGAAGCTCTGCAGGATGTTAAGCTCAGGAGAAACACTGTAGACATGTTTAAATGTGCTGCTTGGTTGTCTGTCTGTAGTGTTTAAAAGCAGAAGATATAGCCAGTGTGGTCACCTACGTCCTCGGCGCTCCTCCACACGTTCAGGTGAGCACGCTCAGATCTTTACATTCACATCTGTGAGGACATCTGATCTCAACGTCTGTTTCCTCTCATCACACATCTAATCAGTGTTCTCAGCTCACAGCAGACATCAGCCGCAGATCCAGATCTAATCAAAATAATACTCTATATTAACTTCTCTCTCTGTTGCTCTTTTTCATCTCTATCGCTCTGTCATTCTAACTTTCTCACTCTCATTCTTTCTCTCTCTCGCATTCTTTCTATTGCTCTATCTTTCTTTCCCTCTCTATATTTCACTCTATTCTTTTCTCTCTCTCTCACCTTCTTTCTTTCTCTCTTGGTCTCCCATTCTATCTTTCTCTATGTCTCTATATCTTCTCCTTTTACTCTGTCTCTCTGCTTTTCTCTGAGCCTCTAACTTATCTACCTCTCACCTTCTTCTCTGTTTTTCTCTTTCAATCTCTGTCTCTTTCCATCGCTCACCTTCTCTCATGTGAGTGAGTGTGTGTGTGTGTGTATTAAGCTGTTTTGTCTGAAATGATGCCACAGCTTCACTATATATTCACTAACATTGTGGTGCTGTGACCTTTCACTACTGTTATGTTCTACAGTTCAATACGTTTCTGTTGTTTATATTTGTCTTTAGATTGGAGATGTGCAGCTGCGGTCAGTGGAACAGGTGTCTTAGCACTGGGCCGGGCAGTGAAGTGTCGGAGGAGTGGACAGTGGCAAGTGTGCCTCTCTGGCTACATCTGCTGGACAAAACATGTATAACACCTAGTTTTCAAACAAAAACAATGGAGGGGAAGGGAGTTAGACTTGTTTTGTGGAGAAAAAGTAACAAATGTGAAAATCAGGAGCCAGGTGAGGGTGAACTTGTCCCTCGGGGGGGGAGAGAGAGAGAGAGAGAGAGAGGATTGGTACTCTTCCAATTTACAGATACACTGCTGCCTCAATGTGAAAGGAAATCTTTTAGCAGAGGAAGTCATTTCTTGATCAATGACAAACTGGAAACAGGGTGATCAAGACTGTGTAGGATGGTCTGAGAAGACCCCTGTGACCACTTTTACACATCAGTTGCACATAAGAGGGTTTTTATTTTTAGGTCATAAGACATGTTTTAAAATTAAACTCAGTGCGCATGAGACTACGGGTAACACTTCCTCTCACCATTATAATGTATTACTGAATATAAAGACTTATAACATGTCTGTAATGTCTTATATTAGTACATGAGTATTACATTAGTCAATGATTTGTGATTTAAGCCCTTACTCTGCAGACTTAATCAGGACAAATTATTCAGTTTATTATAAAACTTATCTCCTGTATGGACTCAAAAGAGACTATGATAACATCCACAAATGCTGCTCCTTCTATGATAGAAGGGTGAGGTAGGACAGTGTCACTGCTCTTAATTCCATTTAGTGTCTCCCATCAGTTGTTGACAATGAGTTTATAAGCTTCAGTACAACTGTTTACTCTCCAATGGAAGTTTAGCACATATTTTGTGCAAGGCATCATGGGATGTAGGGTTTTTGTGGCTATATTAGGAAATTATAATACTTAACCAATCTCATTAAACACCCAAAACTTGGAATGTTAGTCCATAAACAGCCTTAATAAACACTTTTAATCACTAGGAAATATCAGTCTTATCAGCCTACAGTGCTGTTATTCCTAAGCTCTGCTAACCACAGGTGAAACATACATCCTAAAATTAGAATACAATGGAACCTCGGTTCTCGTCATTAATCTGTTAAAGGTAACCAAAACAAATGATAATTGAAGCAATATGTCCTATAAGAAATAATGTAAATCAAATTTATCTAAAAAGACTAATGAAATGGATAAATGAACATTTAACATCACTCTTACAGGTTTACGCTTTATTTTAGTGTGATGGTGTGGTCCAGCAACAGCCTTTATTTTGTACACCTGTTCTCAGGGTTCTCGGGCGCTATTTGTTTTCGCTCCTGTTTTACAAAGGTTGTGCTGCGAGCTGTCGCTTTAGTGTGATGTGTTTTAGTTTTTTTTGAGCATCATCAATGAGAAACAAAGCCAGAGAAACATCAAGAAACAAAGCCTGTGAAACAATGAGAAGCAAAGCCTGATAAACAAAGCCAGAATGAACAATGAATGCATGGGTGGATGCTTCGTTTTCGCAAAAATAGCAGTGAGTCACGTGGGTAAATGAAAACTGGGCAGATGAACGATAACTGGGACAAGATTTCCCAGAAAAAAGTTGACGATAACAGAATTGTATGATAACCGGAGCAAATGATAACTGAGGTTCCACTGTATTATAAAAGTTTATCATTTAATTAAAAGGTAAACTCATATTTTGTAGGAAGTATACGTAAAGTGACCTTTCATTTCTTGACTTATACCTCATGAACATCTAGAATCTCAAGTGATTAGAATATTTAATTGAGTTAAATTACTATTCAAACACTATCAACATTAAAGCAAAAAGGCCTGAAATGTTACTTTGCATATAATGAATATTCAATATGACCTGCTTGAACTAAATTAAATATTTTTCACAATATTAATATTTTTAGACATGCACTAGTATGTTATGAACCTTTATATGACACATTAATGCATTATAATTGTGTTATTGAAGTGTTACATAATTATTTTTATAAGTATTCTAACTTTTGATTGTATGTAGATGTGTTTCTTGTAACTTCCTAACCGTGACTGGATCCAACTTAATTTGTTTATTTTCAACCAATCAACGTTTGTTGAGTCTGAAGTACCCATAATGCCCAGTGCTGGACTTGAGAAGTCAGCGAAGAATTAAAACAATAATAATCATGTTGTATCAAGTGTGCGATTTCACACAACTGAAGGCATTTTCAGTACCTCGGTCACCTCATGTAAAATTTGACTCTGCGCCGAAGGACGATGATAAACACTGACGTCATTTCCTAGGATCATATAACTTTTACATGTGCACATTTAAAGAAGTCCTACTTTTGCTCAAGCGTGTACGGATGCGGCAGATGTTCTCATGCATTAAACTTGACAGGATTATTATCTTTTGCTGTTTTGTATTTTTTCCCCAAATTCCTACCTCCAACTGTACACATATGTACTGAAAGTCCTATATTATGGAAAACTCCACACAATACAACACAATGTAATACACACAAGTTACAATACCAGTCAAATGTTTGGACACACTTTCTACATTGTAAATGAATACTGAAGTCATCCAGACTATGAAGGAACACAAAGAATCATGTAGTAAACTTAAAAGTGTTAAACAAACCAAAACATGTTTTAGATTCTTCAAAGTAGACACACAACTGATGTCTCAAACGCATTAAGAGGACAAGAAATGCAAGTCATGAACTCTTGACAAGTCACAGCTGTTAACTGAAAGACATTCCAGGTGACTACCTCATAAAGCTGACTGAGAAAATGCCAAGAAAGCTGGGGCTGTATGCCATCTGATGGCTTTTTATTTCTATTTTAAGGCAAAGACATCTGTTGATTCAAGTGTTGATGGAAAAACTGACCCAGCTAACAGAGAACATAAGAACGTTCAACATTTTGAAAATGTTCTGAAAACGTCACGTTGACATTTCTCACAGAATGTTCCTAGTTAGACAAACACTAACATTATAGCAACGTCTTAAGTAACATTAGCGAGCCCTTTTTATTGGTACTGAATATCATGAATGCAAGAATATAAAAATTTCACCTCCACAGTGAACTATGTATGTAGTCAGTCTTTAGAATTAGAGTTACTAAGGAAACGCAAAGTGATTCTTCACCCCTTAGTTAAGCTCACACAGACTTTGGACCTTAAGAGATTAGAACTTTATCTACATCTGTCTTACTTGCTGGAGAAAGGTCAGTGTTCCTCGACTTTCCACTGGAATATCTCCAGTCTGCATACTGTCTGAAGCAAGGTTTAAGGGTTAATCTCTTTTCCAAACTAACAGAAATGGTTCATAATGTTAAATAAATTAGTTACAGATCACTGGGTAGGTAAAGGGTGTTGGCTTCTTTACCCAAATGGCCGTGAAGAACTTTAACACTAATGATGTGGTGCTGAAATTGTGATTAAATAAAAAAAAAACTGACATGTATAATTACAGGTGTAGACAGGTGTTTGTTTTTGATTAATAATATCTGCAGCTGTTGGAGTAGTGCACGAGTGTTGTATAACGTATCTGTGCACAGTACAGGAGGAAGTGTTGTATAATGTATCAGTGCACAGTACAGGAGGAAGTGTTGTATAATGTATCAGTGCACAGTACAGGAGGAAGTGTTCATGATGTGAATGTACTGAATAACAAACTTCATTTAGAAGAAACAACATAAACTTCTGAAACAGTGGAAACAACAGTTATTGGAGGATGACCTTTCACATGGAGCATCAGGATCGAGTGTGATTGGACACAGTTGCTATTAAAGTTATTTTCAATCGTTTGGGTAAAGAAGCAAATGGGACACCCTGTATAGCCCAAACATATTTGTTTGTTTGTTTATATTAATATATATCAGTTCACAGTTAGAAAATAACGAATATATTACAAAACTGCACTGGCTTTTATGATGCTATGTACAGTGTTCAGAAGTTGAAAATCACCATTTAATATCATACAGAATAAATATTAATATGATCATTTCAGTTGTATAAGAGGCTGATATGTACATTAAATGTACACATAGAATGTTGTCAAACAACCAAGAGGCAAGTTTAACAAGCTTTTTCTTACCCTAAGGTCTGTATTAGTGCCCTGGTTAGGTTCTGTATTGACCCGGAGTCTGTGACGGGTCAGTCAACTCATTTACCTGAGTTCTTCTGGACAATCTTACCTCCATCATGTTTTGAAACTCAACATCTACCCAGAACAGGAGCAAACCAATGTACACAGATTTCCTTGGCCAAATTCTATAAGGCTGTAGATATTAATGGAAGTCTTTTTTATTTTAACCCAAACACCCTTCAATGTATTATTAGCCAATCAGTCCACCCACTGACTAGGACTCTCCCAATCACTTGTAATGTCTCTGACTCTAGGAGGGTGAAGACTAGCCCAGACTTCCTCTGATGTATGTGAAGTCAGGATCCACCTCTTTTCCAACTGCTGCTGATAGATCATTGCTTGGAGGAAAGCACAGATTCCCCAGCTCTGATACATCAGCTAACAGACACCTGAGCCAGCAGACATCACTTAGTAGTGATGGGGAGAGAGCGCCATCTACCCATGCACAGCCAATGTTGCTCTCTTGAGACCCGGCTGCCGATGGCAAGCATCATGACCAAAATTCTCAAACTCACGATCCTCTGGTCATAGTGTCAGTCCGCTGAGCCACTCAGAGCCCACTAATAGAAGTCTGTATAACCCAAAATTGTTTTTTTGTCCATTTCTATTAGTTCTGCAACTGATGAGGTAAACTAAAAAACATCTTGGATGTTGCTGATGTTGATATTTCTGGATGTACTCGGATCATAAAGTGGTCTGTACTGGGGGTTTTTCAGGCAGAGGGGAGATGGTGTTGATAACGGTGATGTTTGTCATCACCTCCACACCCCTCTTCTGGAGGTAATATGGGTACAGCTCAGCCTCATCCAGTGAAAATGGTATGATGGACTTGCGTATTTTCTGAAAGAAAAGCAGAAGACTCTTCAATCAATACTGCACATGACAACAGCTTAGGACTGAATGAAAGACTGAAGAGTGACAGTGGAAATTAAATGCTAGCAGTGTCATATAGATGGATTGCTGGATGAAGGAACAGACAGATATTTGGATGGCTGGATGATTAGATAGTAGAAGAAGTAAACATGACTAAAGAAATGAGATGGGAGGGACAGATTGATGGATGGATGCAGTTTGAGTGCCTGATTTATTACCTCCATAAAGGATCCGGGCAGAACCCACAGTGTGTGTAGCGCAGCCAGTGGAATCCAGATAATGGACAACATGGCAATGATCCAGCCAATCCCCTGAGCCCAGTCCGGGTAAACATAACTCTCATAACGTGCTGGTCTAAACTGAATCACCGAGAACACCAGAAGTATCTGAAGAAAAATTCAGTTTTCATCATTCTTTTGAAGCTTGGACAGATGTTCATTCTACAAAATTGTCAGTTCATCATTATCAACAACAACATAATAAAAGGGCGGCACGGTGGCTTCGTGGTTGGCATGTTCGCTTCTCAGCACTGAGGTTTTGGGTTCAAGTCCCCATCTGGGTGGAGTTTCCACATTCTCCTCAGGTCCCCCCCCCTACAGTCCAAAAACATGGGGGTCAGGTGATTTGGGTATTCTATATTGTTCTTGTATTTGTGTGTGTGTCTGTGCACCCAGCAAAAGATTGGCGCCCTGTCCTGGGTAAACAATCCCTCCAGTGCCCCAACTCTGACACACAGACACACAATACCACACACACACCCCACCACACCACCCCAGGATGATCAAATTGAAGGCACCCCCTCAAATTACTCCGCCGAATCATAGTAGTAAAAAGGATATACTACTAATAAGTAATTAAAATTAAAATACAAGCAGTAAAAGTATAAACCAAAATATTATAAAAATACAACTAACAAAAAGTAAAAGTGATATTTGAGTTTAAAAAAAAGGAGACCATTAAAAATTGTAAAAATAATTAAAATCATAAATAAATGACATACTAATTAATCGCTAAAGTGAAGAAATACGTTTCAACGGCTTTTTAAAAGCACTGTTGGATGTTTATTCGTAAAGTTCTTAAAAACAGAAGCTGCCACTATTTTTAAGTTTAAGGAATATGGAGAAAACAGCACTAGATGATCTTAAAACACAATTTGTAGCATAATCTATCAGACACTCAGACATGTATGAAGCTGCTTAACCATGAAGAGATTTAAAAACTAGAAGTAAAATGTAAAAATCAATCCTAAAAGAAGCAGACAGCCAGTGGAGTGATGCTAAAACTGTTCTAATATGATTGTTTTGTAGTCTGAGTTAATATTCTTGCTGCGTTTTGCACAACTTGTAATTTGTTGATGTAAACATAGTTGATCAACCAAGACATCTTTGGTGCATGAAGTGCTACTTTAGTGTTGCTAGCAAGTAACAGCAAATTACACCTTCCAATGTTGTGAAACACACACACACACACACTAATGAACACACTAGGGGGGCAGGGAGCCCCTAACCAATGTACCCAGGGAGCAGTTGGGTGCCTTGCTCACAGACACTCCAGTCATGACCTGCCAGGAGATCAAACCTGGTGACCATCCCTGAGAGACCGTTTGCTGAGAGAGTAAAAATTGACTCTCTGGGTGGGTAGATGGTGCTCTCTCCCCATCACTTTCACACTACAATGCCTGCCATCTGATGAACTACATGAGTCAAAAACTGATCTGCACTTTAGTTATTAACTCTTCTGTTGGCCGCAGTGTTATCAACACTTTCTTCACAGTAACATGTTGGCGGTTGTTGGTGGTTTCTGCTATTGGCGATATGGGCAGCTGCCCAGTGCGGCATCTCATCAAGGGCATCCTGCCCGAACCCCTGCCACTGCCCCGCCCCTCAAAACAATAAAACACATTATTTCATATAGCCTGTACAGCCAGGGGTTTTCAACCATTTTGGACACATGCCCCCTTCTGTGTGTTTACTTTGAACTCACAGGGGGCTGTTGATGTTGCAACAGTTTGCTGATAAATTCTAATATCTAATATCTAAAATCTAAAACCACTCCGGTTATTCGCCCAAGACACCGAACAGGCTAGGACCACCCCTGAGTTCATTCTTGACTGCAGTGCAACAAACATGGCCGACCCACTTATTATTTGCATAAAAGAAGAGCAGCATGCAGCAATTCGTTACAAATGTTTGGACACCTACAAATAAAATGTGTAGTGAAACTGTAAGGAAGGGGAACGTTCTTAAAAAGAATAATTACTGGTGAAGTGACCCAGATTCATCACTACGGGTCTGACTGTAAACAGCAGAAACATCTTCAATCAGGCCATGTTTTAATGAGGGAATATGAAAGGTTGATAGATGGACAAAGTGTATATAAAAAGGAGATTATGTAGAAAAATGATGGATTTGTCTTTTCTGAAAACTTATTCAATTCAAACAGAGTGTGGAACATTTTTGACTTATCCTCGTACATTTGGGGCGAGTGGATGCCTGGGAGAGGTAGCTACTGTATGTTCAGTAGTTTCTATTCTGTTTTCTTAATAGACTTTGTATTTCAAATTCTGGAGTCATTTAGTAGAAAATCCTCACTACTCACCGTGACCAGTACAGGGCATATCAATATCCAGCAGATTCTGAAAAAGATGCTGGGCTTTTTCCCCGTCATCTCCTCTAAATTACTGCACAGACGCTTTACTCCTGAGAACAGACCAGAGCAGCAAATGAAAAAGGGACAGAGAGTCATGACGACCACATCATTTAAATGTGAGGGACCATTTGAGTACATTCAAATAGCTGCTGTGATTTTCAGAAGGGATTCATTGTTGTCTTGGCTGGGTTTCACTGGACTGGCTTTTCGTTGTCTTTTTCAGCTTCATTAATAATTAAGTGCTATAATGTGAGATACTGGCACTGGTACTGCAGTCACAGGCACGATTATACAGGCAGGCCTACATAATATCAATTATACCACAGTTAGTTCTGAACAGCAATCTGATTGGCTGAGAGGTGTTCCAGAAGTACTGATATTGCCTGATAACTGCATCTCTTTAAGGATTACTCCTCTACATATAAGTGTGAACTAGCAATGATGCCTTACAAACAAGGATATGACTGAAAGGCAGAGAAAGAAATCAAAGGGGCTGGAATTTTAATGCAATTACAGTTCAGTTGAAGAGCAACAATATAGAAGTCAATGATGAACCCACTTCTATCAGCAGCTTCACTGAGTTAAGAGCTGAACGTAACAGATTTATGAACTGATGTTTAATAAAAGATTCACAGTTTACACCAGCAAACATCTTTAACATCAGTATATCTGTGTTTATTGTCTGTATAATAAACAGTTATTGGTAAATAATGTTCATCCACTATTAGGACTGATGCTCACAGTCTGGTGATGATGTAAGTTTCTGATAGAGGAACTACTTTACCTCGCGGAACAGCGGTGATAAAACTGTGGTATAATCACAATAATACACTCAAAGATGGTGTAATAACATGATATTGGCACTATTATACTGATCAGTACTCAGCCTGTACACCAGTGCCAATATCTCACAATAGACCCTCATTCCTTTATTTAATATTTGGAAGCTTTCGTTCTTGAGTATGTGAAGCCTGTAAAATAACATTCTTTCCAGTCATAGTAGCTATATGTTGGTGGTTAAGATGTCCGCATGTGTTGTTCATATTCTTACACTCTTACCATATAACCAGCAAATAGCAATCACTTCAAAAAAGGCCAGAAACATGATGGACACTATGGCAGTGTAGTGGTCCATCAGCTGGAACACATAAATCCCCACCTGAAGAAGAAAACAGAATATTTCCCCAAATTACTATACAGGAAAATGACTCAGGTCTGTAGTACTAAACTGTCCATATAACGGAAAACCAGTTTTATTTTTTTGATTTAATGAAAGGTTTTAATGCATCATTAACTACTTGGAACCATGTCTTCAGCATTAAGGGGAATTACTCTGAGATTGTCTGCTTTGAGCTGGAGATCTGGCCTCCCTTTCATGACTGGGAGATGGAATGAAGCTTTGAGGAGAAGGCGTGGAAGCGGAGAAAAGCATTAGATAAGAAAGGGAAGTTAGGCCCTGAGTGGCTCAGCGGACTAAGGCGCTGCCACTATGATGCGAGGATCTGCTTGCCATCGACAGCCGGAGCCTCGAGAGAGCAAACTTGGTCATTTGGGTGGGTAAGATGGTGCACTATCCCTAACACTATAAACAATGTTGACTGACTCAGGCATCTGCTGGGTGATTCATTAGAACTGGGGCTCTGCGCTTTCCTCTGAGCGCGCTAGCTGCCTGGCAGCAATGTATCGCCAGCAGTTCCGAAAAAAAGGGCTTGATGTCACTGGTAACGGAGGATGCCTGTGCTCATCTGTCCCCTCCCAAGAGAGTCAGGCACATTGCAAGTGATAGTGATAGGGAGAGTTGATAAAAGGGGCGGGATAATTGGCCACTAAAATACATTGGGGAGAAAATCAGGGGTAAAATAAAAATAAAAATTACCTGCATGACATGAGGAATGCCCAGGAGGAAAGCAGTGCTGCACACAACTAACACCAGCAGTTCTTTCTTCTTCAGATACCTCAACACCAGTTTACTGTAGCTGTCCATCAAACTGGTCACCATTACTTCTACCATTGCAAACTACAGAAACAAACACACAGCAGGGTTTGAGTATTCAATTAAAAATCACAGTTCAAAATATCCAATAAACAGGTAATTGACCCAACAGTAATACACAAGCTTTAAATAATTATGAATATGAATGTATACAGTCTTATACTAAAGTACCCCTCCCCAGCCAAATGACACATTTTGTTAAACGAGTAAAAATAAGTGACTAATTAAAAGTCATAACTATTTATCTCAATGGTAGTTTGGTGGTTAATACGTTCACCTCTTAGTGCGGAGGTCTTGGGTTCAAGTGCCCATCTGGTTGGACTGTGTGTGTGTGTGTGTGTGCTTGCTGCATTTGTGAAAGTGTTTGTGCAGGTGGCTCTTCTTGGTCTGGGTCCGACTCAGTGTCAAACACATACAGTTGGATAGCACCCCTGTGCTCTGTCATTTTCATGTGTGGTAAACCCTCAGCTTACATGCAGGTGTTGGGGCGTATTCAGCAACAGCTTATTTGCATAAAAGTGATATCTCTTTATGTGAAAGTGATTTTGTGCAAAGAACCTCATGGGCATGTTTTGTATAGCCCATAGACCTATTCTAACTTGTTTAAAAAGAGGTGTAAAATGTCCCATTTAAGGTCATAATAAACCTGTTGACTACACTTTGGCCACCTACTGCTGTCTGTCTCAGTCTATTTTGAAAAGTCTAAGTTACATGTAATGTGAAGCAAAAGTCACTTGTCTCCAAGTGGAGCTCGCAGATCATTTTTGTAGTTCAAATGCTCTTATTGAAATGTCAATGATAAATGTGTTCATTTCTGCTGTATTGAATAATCTCAATTAAACTTCATCAAGATAATGGATGGATGGATGGATATATCCTCCAAGACAATATGCATGACTGATCAACAATTACCAGAAAGTGCAGTTGTGCAATTATTCTTGTACAAGGGCAACAGATACTTAAAGAAAAGGTTTACATACTTTTGCTACTCAAAGACATATTGTTGACTCATTTGTTTGATCTGGTTCTCTTTATCTGCTTTCAAGCATCACTGTGTGTGTGTGTGTGTGTGTGTGTGTGTAGGCATGTATGGCATATGACATATGATTTAATATCTTCTTGAAGTTCCCAGAATGCTTGAGAAATCATAAAACATCTAATAAGAACAAACACTAAAACATTTACATGAATTAGACAATAATATAGTCATGATTGACAGCTGCTTTGTACATTTGAATGTTAGTTGTCATTTGCTACAGTACAGACCTTCACTTTATTATTTATAGCTTTTATTCCTTTGTTTTGGTGCAATGAGTAGGCTTACAGAGCATAATACTTTCATTTAGGTCAGTTACTAAGCTGTATCAGATACTAAACATCTGGAGATGAATCCATAAAGCCTCTGTGTGCGAATACAGTTTCTGGGTCACTTTAATTTTTAGATTATACTGGACTAAGATCATTACAGATGGGAAAGGAGCTGTTCTTAGATCAGCATTTATAGTCTTATCTAAAAGCCTTATAGCTTATACAAAGCTTAGTTGAGAGTTTTATAATACAGCCACAGATTCAGGGCTGTTGTTATAAGTGTGGGACCCCAAATCACGAGGGCCACACAAGTGTTTTACTTAAATACATTAAGTTAACACCACAGTGATGCAAATGCATCTTTAGCACAAAATATAACTTATTAAATGTTCAAGCACCAAATGCACTGAAATTCTTTTTGTATAATTTAATTTTATTTATATTACAAATTTCTTACTATTGATGGCTTATAGCTCATGAAAGTCAGACAGAAATCCAGAATTTCAAACTTTACTCAAAGTTTGAGTTGTAAGGGTCCGCCCTCATCAGGGTTCATACACCTTTTACAAGGTAAAATTCAAGCACTTTCAATGCCAATTTTCAAGATTTTCCAGCACCTTTCAGCTGTGGTAAACTAATGATAATGGTGATCTCAAAACTGTATAAATATATATCGCAAAACTACTCTCCACACTTCACAGCGACTATGCTACTGAGAAAAAAAACACTTCTAAGTAAGTAAATAGCAAGAATGATGGATTTTTTGGTGTCAGTTTCACACAATTTAAATACTAATGTTCTTCACCGCATGTTTATCTTATTCATTTGATTGAACAGTTACTGTAGAATGTCAAATTTGGGGGTGAGATGAGAGTATTTATACATACATATACTCAAAATTATTGTTTTGCTTTTTGTCACACTGCAAGAGATGGTTTTATGTTTGTGTCTGAGGGGAAAAATCCCCAGTGTAGGACCTTTTGAAGTCTTTTCATCAGATTTTGATGCTTCTTTCCTAAATATAATTAAAAACAGGAGGAAAGTGTTATTTACAATCTTTATTCTCAATACATTTATCATTAAGATTTGCAGGGGTAGGCAACTCCAGTCCTGAAGTGCCGGTTTCCTGCACAGTTTGGTGATCTACCTGATCAAACACACCTGATTCAAGTCAGCGGGCAATTAGCATGTTTAATTGTAGTGTCAGAGCAGTGACATCACCAAACTGTGCTGGACTGGAGTTGCCAACCCCTGGATTAAGGTGTTAGGGGCATAGTGTTTGTACTCCAAGTCTATCGCTAGCATTGTTGGCCTGTTGGGAGCACTTTCTAAAAGTCCTGTATTTTGTAATGTTGGGAGTGAACAGAGGTGTGCTACTTAAGTTTGTACTTGTTATCATGTTTCACTAAACCCAAAGCCCATTTCACACCAGAGTTCTCCTTTAAAGTCATTTACTTCTCACATGCCAAGATGTATGTACAGTCCCTTGCAAACGGGTGACACTGGATGTTATTTAGGGGTATCAGAGTACAGAGGGCTGAATACTAATGCACAGTACACTTTCCAGATTTGTATGTATTTAAAAATTGTGGAAAAATATCTATAAATTCCTCTCAATTCATAATTACTTGCTACTTTGCATTGGCCTACTACACTAAATCCTAAAAAAACATACTTAAGTTTGTAGGTGTAACGTGTGGAAAAGTTAAAGGGGAATTAATACTTGTTCAGAGTTCTGTACATTTGTCTACTGTAGTAGAGAAAACTGGCTGACAACTCTAACTGTATACTGTACTCTGATTTACTCATGTTGGCTAAATGCAGTGGTACGTTTTGCAGAGTAATGTTGATAGATGCTAAACAGTTTTCATTATGTTCACTGTGTATGGCGTTAATGCTTTAGTGCTGTAACTGGCATGCAAAACTAGCGTTACCACATTTTATCACACACCATGCTTCGTAAAAATAAGCCTGCAAAACCGCCAGCTGGCCGTGTGCATACATAAACCAGCAGGCTAAGCTAACACAGCCTCCCATCATGTTACTGCTGTTATCACCGGCCAGGGTTGCCAGGTCCAACAAAAATATACAGCCATACGTGGAGACGCAAGCAAAGCCTTTTTTATTTTACGCTCTGCAATTTTTTCTTTAAGTGAACTTATTTAGTCAGATAGTTGTTTATTGTAAAGTAAAAGCAGTTAGAATTACAAGCATTTTCAAGCACTTTCTCCAAAATTCCAGCACTTTCCAGGCCTGGAAAACAGAACATTAAAATTCAAGCATTTTCCAGGATTTCAAGCACCTGTACAAACCCTGCCTCATGGATGGGTGATTGGACCAGCATGGGACCTCCCCCACAAAGTGCAGACTGGACCAGTATGGGACCGCCTTCAGTGAAGCAATGATTGGACCTACTAGGGACGTCCCCCACAGAATGGTAATTGGTTGCTAAGATGGGCCCTTTTCTGTATATTTTTACTCCCAGTTAGCATACGGATGTGGGCCACTTATGGCTGAGAAATGGCACTGCTGGAACACTGTCGGCATTTGAGCCAAATATGACCTTTATATTGAAAATACACATTTGGCCCACATGTACCATAACAGATGTCCACTTCTGGGAGAGACATAGCAGTCTCCATATGGACCAATCAGTAGACGCCCAAGCCAGCAGACATTGCAATGTGCGAGTGATAGATAGAGTGAGAGCGCCATCTACCCGCCCAGAGAGAGCACTGCCAATTTTGCTCTCTAAGGGTCCCGGCTGTTGATGGCAAACAGCATGACCATAATCTGAACTCGTAATTTTGAAGCACTAATTGAATGAAGAGTGCTGGGTAGTCAAGCAACTGTCAATTTTTTTTAGTAAGTGTCATACCTCCCGTTGCCCGTCATGTTCCCAAGTCTGTTTTCCTTATATGGTCATGCCATCCGTTTTGAGTCCGTGTTGTCTCGTCACGTGTCTTCCCCGTCTCGTTAAGTTCATGTTCATTCCCACCTGTGCCTAATTACCCAGTTACCTATAAAGTGTTTCCTCGTTTGCTATGTTTTGACGGTCATTCTGATTTCATGTCAGTTTGTGTCTATAAGTCAGTCAGTGTCTACGTTACTAAGGTTGTATGTGTCAGTTTCAAGCCCTCATGCTTGTTTTGTTTTCAGTCTGTTTGTTAATAAAGTCTGTTTGTTTTGAATTAGCTGCCTCCCCTTCTCCTCGTGCTAGCCGCGGACCATAACAATAGGTTAAAATGATTTGGTTTGTGATATTCTTGTAAATGATGATTTGTGTTATATTAATATATATATATATATAATGTTGGAATGCAACCACTCTGACTCTCCAGCTGAATATTTAGAGGCATAAACATTTGTTTAACACATCTCATAACAATGGTCTGGTAAGGTCTGGTACAGTCAGAGAACACTTGATTCTGTCCAGAATGTGTTAGACGCCAGAGTACAAGATCTGAGTCCAGGTCTGAGCCACTCTGAGACGTTTTCAGACTAAACATCTGCGGGATGTGCTGGAACACCCAGTCTAATCCGCAGCAGCTCCACCTCACAACTTATAGGACTTACAGCCTTGGTGCCAAATATAACAGGATACCTTTAAAAGGTCCAGTAGAGTCCTTCTGTGGGTCAGAGCTGTTCAGACATGAATAACCACCAGCATATTAGCATATCTTTATTTGATTAATGTTAATTGCCAACTAATTTTGATATATTATGACAATTGAACTGTAAATGCTGAGGTTTCCCATTAAAGATAACATAATTCTGAAAATTTGGCTAATAAACAGCCATAAAAATCAGTTTGACTGTAAATCTGCTCATAATCAGCCCAACACTAACATCACACTATGTGTATGATTCTACTTGATCTTATTGATGTGAAAGGGGTGAGATTCATACCTGGCTGTCCAGGCCAAGGCAAAGGAGCATGAAAAAAAAGAATACCGCCCACATAGGAGCAACTGGCATCGTAACGAAGGCCTGTGGGTAGACCACAAACACCAGACCTGGACCTGCAGAACACAGATGATACCATGTCAATATCATAATTCCATTAGGAACATGGTTCAGGCAGAACGCTAGGCTAATGGTGTTAATGGCTGCACACTAATAAAGTGATGCATTCTAATGTGCAAACCATTTCCACATGAATAAATTATGTATATTACATTAGCATTATTTTGTCTTTCCCAGAGGAAAGTTTTACTGCTCAAGTGTTGCTTGTTGATCATTCAGACTTCATGGATAATGACTTAAAATTGAGTAGAAGAAAGAGACAAAAATGAGACTTGCAGCCCAGATAAATGTCATACACCACCTATCCAGTTCCCTCCTCCGTTGTTTTCTGCTCACCTGAACTCCACTTCCCAGAATCCTGTTAGGACCCAACTTTGGTCCTAGCTGAATCCTGTTCTCCTTTCATTAATGCTCCTATATAGCAAGCTCTCTCCTTATCACTCATTGCAAAGTATTGTAGATGTCCAAGTACATACTAAGCATTCTTTATTCCTGTTCTGACCTTGCTTCTGTTTTGCCCTTGACCTTGATTTAGCCTTTTATTATATAGCATAGTCTTAGTCTGTTCCTTAGCATAGCATTACATACATTTTTTATTTTTGAATCTGTTATTTTTATCCTTATCTCTAGTGTATTCTTGTTTATATAATATCTATTTATAACCTTATGTACCTTGTGGACTTGCTACTGGATGCCTTGAATTTCCCCTCGGGGATCAATAAAGCATCTATCTATCTATCTATCTATCTATCTATCTATCTATCTATCTATCTATCTATCAGCCTGTTCTTTAGCTTAGCTTTTGCCTGTTCACGGTGGCTTGGGGGGACATGGAGGCACTCCAACTTGTCCTGGGGTGAGTGTGTGCCCAGCGATACACTGGCGCCATGTCCTTGGTACTATTAATACTCTGCCAATGAATGCAGGGACACACACATATGTGGAATCTCATCAAATTATGTGGAAATGGGGTTGTAAAACTCAAATGGAGACATGTGAGATTTCCCCAAGTATTTTTTCAGAAGAAATATCTGAGCAGGAGGAGACTTAACCTAAAATGTCAACAGTTTTAACACCTGAGCTCTTGGATATATATATATATATATAAACCTACCATCGACTGCAATGTCACTAACTGGAATGTTCTGCAGGTAAGACATGTATCCAAACGCAGAGAAGATCACAAATCCAGCCAGAATGCTAGTCAAAGAGTTTGTGATGGCAATGGCCAGGGTGTCCCTACAATACATCAAAACAACAATAAAAGTCAAATAATCATCAAATCAAAGATATGAAAACTATGACAATATATACAAAGCTATAATGATTGTTTTGTCCTATTGTCCTGTATAAATTGTACTTCTGCCATTATACTAGATCTTGATATATTATACTCTACTGTTCATTGACCAATAATACGATACAGCAGACGATATTGTGACATGACTGAGAACTACAGAATGTTTTATAAACTGTTTATCTGAGTACAAATGTAATCTTGGCCTTTGACAGTAAGGAAATGCAAAGAAACATGCTGTCAGAATAAAGACAGTTGTTGGGTCCGTACCTTTTCTGAAGGGTTCATTCTCAGTACCTTTACTTAGACAACATAATTGTATCTGTTGTAATTAAATTATTAATGACGTTTTTGGGTGGCAAAGGCTTGGTGACTTGGTGGTTAGCACGTTTGTCTCTCAGCACTGATGTCTGCATGTGTGAGCTCTTGTCCTGGGCTTGGCTAGGATACTGTAATGCCCTACCCTGCGATTGGTGAGGCTGTAGGGCATTAACCACAACCATGATCAGTATTAAGCAGATAAGATAATGGATGGATGGACGAAGTTGACTTTTTCAGTTATTTTATAATTTTTTTTTTTAGTTAATTTATAAAATGGTACAAATAATATAACCAATTAATAATCACACAGTACATCAAACAAAGTATACATCAAATTGTTTGTACCTTTCTCCTGAATGCTGACTATCAGCGCTGGCACTAGGCATTTGGGTGCCCTAAGCGCAAATGCTGTCTTGCCGAAAGGCACAGTCCACAAACATCAAATGCACAATTTAGCACAGGGTCGGGGGATGGGGGGCAGGGACACAGTAGTTGGTGGCAGTGAAAGTTGCAGCCCAAAAAGCTTTCATGCTTGGGTACCCTGTGTGTGGACTTGGCCCTCCCGGGGAGGTAGGGTCTGGGCAAAGGGTTGCACCATGTGCAGTCCATGATCTGCGTGGGCGGAGCACTAGCTCTGCTAATTACAGTTGTTTACTGTAGTTTACCTCTGTTTACTACAGCTCCCAACATATGTGTCATTTACTCAATTCTGTACTGAGTGGATATCTTACATTAGTATTTTCAATTAATACCATCATTACTCCAGTATATGAGTCAGATGTGAATGAGCTGGACGTTCCTCTGTAGTTCTAAAAGGTACCAGACTGCAATTGATACTACATAGTTCAAGATGAATACAAATGAGCTTACTTTAGGATGCTGTTGTTGAAGGAGTTGTAGCTTGCCATGGCCATGAGTGAACCAAAGCCAATGCCAATGGAGTTAAAAATCTGTGCAGCTGCATTCACCCACACCTGTAGGTCACACAAAGGCCATTTGACAATCCAAAATACATGAATCACAGAAATCCTAACCAGTTAGAGAGAAAATGCCCTTTACTTCCAATTACTTCCCCATTCCTGTAGTTCAGATTAAAGTATCGAGATGCATCAATGCTCAAATTTGGCAATCAGTTCAATAATTTAAGGTAGAATACTTCCAATACGTTCTAATCCATATTATGAATATAATAATGAGATTATTGTACAACAGGTAGTCTGTGCAGTGCGGGCAATATATGATACAGTCACTAAAATGGGTTTTAACGGCCCAGAGTGGCTCAAAAGACTAAGGCACTGTCACTATGATCTTAGGATCACAAGTACAAATCCTGGTCATACTGCTTGCCATCGGCCAACTGGCCATTCTCTCTCTGGGCAGGTAAGATGGCACTCTCTTCCCAGCACTACTAAGTAATGTTGGCTGGCTCAGGCGTCTGCCAGGTGATCCATCAGATCTGAGGTCCTGCGCTTTCCTCCGAACGGGTTGGCTGCCTAGCAACGATGTATCGGCAACAGTTAGAAAAGAGGCGGAGCTTCACTTCATATGCATCAGAGGAGGCCTGTGTTAGTCTGCACCCTTCTACAGTCAGGGATATTACAAATGATAGTGAGAGTCAACAAATGGGCGGGTCATTTGTCTACCAAACACACTGGGGAGAAAATCGGGTAAAAAAAAAAATTTTTGTGCAGTAAACAACAGTATTCAGTGTACGTTTAAGTAAGATGCAATGTACTGTAAACATACAGTAAGGTGTAATAGTTTCATGTGCATAGACATATGGGCCTGAGATTAACTGGCTAATCCAACAAGTGTATGTACATAAGTCCTGATCAGTCCAGCATGAGTGTACATTATTCAGTTCCTGTATGGCACTGGGGGAGCAACTTTTCCTTAGTCTGTTTGTCCTTGATTTGAAAGACCTAAAATGTTTGCCAGACAGCAGTAGTTCATACAGCTGATGACCTGGGTGGGAAGAATCCTTTAGATCCTTTGCTCAAACAGCAGGCACTGTACAGTTCTTGAAAAGAACACAGTGGGCATCTGATAATTTTCTGAGTAGAGTTGATGACCCACTTTATTGTTTGTACTGTGTTTAACACTGTTTTTGTTTAAAATGGAAGAATTCTGTGTAGATTACAGAGATTACATGTAAGCACAGACATGTTAAACTGTGTTCTATCAAATAAACATCATTAAAGACAAAGTAACTGTTTTAGTAACCAGAATATTGATCTGGGATTGAGTATTCTGATACTACACATGGTATCAGTATGAAAGTCAAAATTCTGCTATCGTGACAACCCTAATTCAGACATTCCTCTAACAGAAGTGCATCCCATTCATGCTTCATCATCACTGGGCAGCCAAAGTGCTCAGAGGAAAGCGCAGGACCCCAGCTCTAATACATCAGCTAACAGACACCTGAGCCAGCAGACATTACTTAGTAGTGATGGGGAGAGAGAGAGCGCCATTTTCCTACCTAGACAGCATGGCCAATGTTGCTCTCTCAGGCTCCACCTGCTGAGATCTGATGAGCCTACAAGTTAAGATTCTTCTGAGAGCCTTTATTTTAAGTAAGGTTCTTCACATTCACACAGCTCTTCATTAAAGAAGCAGCCTTTTATAAGGTTCTTTAGTGGTCCTTCTATGGTGGCACTCAAAGAACACTTTGTGGCATCTTTATTTTTAAGAATGCTCCATGAAGACCCTACAGTCTTGACCCCAAGTGCAGGTCAGGTCCATGAGAGCAAGTAAAACATTTTCACATGTGGTCCTTAAGAGCCATAATTAATGAGCTAAAGCTCTATTTTCATACCTCCACAGACAGCAGCTTCTCCCACTCAGGCACAATGAAGAACTGGATGCCAGTCATGGCTCCAGGAAGCTGTACATTGTTGATGAGCAGTGCCAGCAAGATTACATAAGGGAAAAGAGCTGTGAAGTACACAACCTACAAATCATACAACCAGCATGAATTAGTAATCAGTTCATCCATTATATAAAGGTACAGTGGAACCTCAGTTTCATCAGTCATTTCATCATAAAGTGTCTGATGATAACCAAAACAAATGATAACTGAAGCAATGTGTCCCATAAAAAATAATGTAAAATCCAATTAATTTGTTCCAGACAATCCAAAATATGAACAAAAATAAATTTTATATAGAATAACTATAGTTTTACATACAGAACAAATACAAAATACAAAAGAATAATGAATACAAAAGAGTAATTAAATGGATAAATGAACATTTAACATCACTCTTACAGGTTTACGCTCTGTTTTAGAGAGTGCTGGTGTGGTCCAGCTGCAACAATTTTTTTGTACACCCGTTGTCAGGGTTCTCGGCCACTATTTGTTTTTGCACCATTTTCTGGCTGTAGTGCTGCGCGCTGTTGCTTTAGTGTGACATGTTTTAGTTTATTTTGAGCTTTATTAATGAGAAACAAAGAGAGAAACAATGAGAAACAAAGCCTGAGAAACAGTGAACATGTGGGTGGATGTTGTGTTCTTGCAAAATTAGTCAGGAGTCACGTGGGCATGCTGATGAAAGCCAGGCAGATGAACAATAACTAGGACAAAATTTCCTAGGATAAATGATAGCTGAGGTTCCACTGTACTTAAAAATATCAGAAAAAAACAACAACACTAAAGTAACTCTACTCAGTGTTAATGCTATGCTGAGAAAGGTCCAACTTCTCAGCAATGAATGGATTATTGCCTTCAGTATCAATAAGCCAACATTTTATTGCTCAAATATTGCTCATTCATGGCTCAGGAGACTTAATGTACCTTCTAAGATTCCATAGATGAAATATCATGAGACAAAAAAGAAACATGAGATAAATGATAATTGTCCTTCCCAGCACAAAAAAATGTAGATTTAGTCGTTGATGAGAAATGGTTGAGGTCATGTTGAGATTCCTGTTTTATTTTTTATCTCCTATTGGTTCATAACATTTCCATTGTTATATAATGAATATCATTCTGGACTTCCACCTCTCACTTTTATACCTTTCCGGTGGACTTTACTCCTTTGAAGATGCAGAAGTAGACGAGGATCCATGAAAGCAGAAGGAGGAGAAAAAGTTCCCATCTCACAATACCCGTCTCCTCCACGCCACTCGTCCTCTCCAGCACCTTGTAACTGAAATAAACACATGTAATCAAGGGTCTTGTGACACATAAACCACATCATACAGACAGTTCTACCATTATCTCCCTGTTCACAGTGCACTGATTCAATCTGACTCATAATCCAGAGAAAAACAACAAACCAAAATGATTCCAAACTATATCATCCAAATGAATAACAGATCACCAGTGAGACAAGCTGCACAGCGTCATCTCTATATCCCTGTGTGCTGAGGTCTCCTGTATTGTAATCACTACTGGTGTAAAGGTTTATCATAAAGCCATGACCTCACCTTCTGCTGCTGTTCTGTGCTGAGTAATAGTTGGGTTTACTGTAAGTGTTATTGAGACAAGACAAGACAAGACAAGACAGGACAAGACAAGACAAGACAAGACAAGGGAAACGGAGAAACAAACTGCAGAGAAGAGAAACAATGTGAATAGAAATAAACAGAAAAAAAAGATAAATGAAGAAAAGAGAAACAAAGAGATGATAAACAGAGAAGATAAACAGAAGAGATGAGAAACAATGAGACAATAAATAAACAAAAGAAGAGAAATTAGGAAAAGATAAGTGATACAAAGAGCAACAGAAGAGAAAATAAACTGGAGAGAAGAGAAATACACTGTTGTGGAAAATCAAGTTGAGGACAGCAATGTGTAAGCTTTGAAAAGGTTTTATTAGTCGTTTAACAAAGATCTCAGCATGGAAAGAAGTTCTGCCCCAGCTCTGCCTGTCTGGACATTTTATACCCCCAAACAGGGCAGGACTTTAATATAGCTTTATTATCTTATAAGGATACATGATATGGTCTCAAACATCATCTGTGCACCTCTCAGTTGACCCCCTGAGTGAGGCACAAATGCTTACAAAGGTGAAAAAGGCAGCGGGATAGTTTACTATAGGCCTGCTGGCTTCCTGCCAGACCACGAGCGCATCCGCCACACATGCATAGTCCTAAAATAGATGAGAATATTTGTATATAAATGATGAAATGAAACTGTGCTCTGGACACTCACTTGAAGAACTGCTGGCTGGCGGTGGATGTAGAAGTGCTGTTGGTGGGATGGTCTGTGCAGTTGGCTGTGTTCCAGGTGTTATTGCAACTCTGCCAGGGAAGCTGGCTCTGGAAGGAGCTGAACAGGTAGTACAGTGCCCAGGTGATGATCACATTATAGTAGGTGCACATGATGAATGAGATCGCCACTGTGGCCATGCCAACACCTGAGGACACAATTCAGGTCAAGACAGTTTGAGGACAGAGTTGAAATCAAGGTGGCAACATTGCATAGAAATGTAATTACCTTTCAGCAGAGGGCACACCTTGGCCAGAGCATGGACCGGTCCTTTTCTTAAGTACTGACCCACAGTCAGCTCCATATAGAGCAGAGGAATCCCCAGCAAGACCAGCATCAGAAGGTAGGGAACCAGGAAAGCACCTGCAGAGAACAACAGACTACAATACAAGAAACTGAACATGAAAACGATGCACTGTAGTAACTGCACTTCTGAAGTGATCATCCTTCACAGTTTTTCCTCAAATGTTTAAACACATTTTCTGAAAGCATTACTCATACTCTCAGAACTCTACACACAATTAAAAAAAACACACAACGGCCAAAACCCCTCAATTCTCCTGCAAAATGAAGCCTTGCATTCAAAACAATGTTATTTCTTCGCAAAATGGTGTTTTGCTTTCAGATTCCACATTTTTTATTTATATAATGTAGAAAAACTGTAATCATTGATGAGGAACGTGAGGATGAGACACTACATTATGTATTTTTGCAGGAAAGACCTGCACAGATGTCTGTGAATGTTTACTTAAACATGGATTGTTTAACTCTCCTATTATCTTTGGGGTCAATTTGACGCCATCCAGTGTTTAAATAAATCTTTTTTTGCTTCATATTTAATATGATGATATGTTTTCAGTGTTCTGTACATATGCTGTTTTTATTTTTATTTTATTTTGTTGGTCCTCTAGTCCTGACACTGGTTGGTGCAGTGATTTTCATATCAGTAGTGACACTGAGGTGTTTAAATACGTCAGCAGCTCTGCTGCGTCAACGCTCCAACACACCACCACCACGTCAGTGTCAATGCAGTGCTGAGAATGATCCACCACTCAAATAATACCTGCTCTGTGGGGTCTTGATCATTGAAGAACAGGGTGAAAGGAGGTTAACCAAGTATACAGAGAAACAGATGGACTACAGTCTGTAAGTGTAGAACTACAAAGTCCATCTATATGCTCAGTGGAGCTAAAATGGACAATGAGTAAGTATACAAGGTACGTGTACCTATAAGCTACAGTTTTCTCACAGAATCATCTACAGCCCGAATCAGCAAATTACAGCAGCATCTCAACACAAACTTCTTGATTTTCACTACTTCATTTTTATTTATAATTTTTTTTTGTATATATGAATTTCCCAAAAGGGATCAATAAAGTATATCTGTATCTGTATATTGGAACCTTATTTTTCATCATTTATCTGTTCTAAATTGTCTGATAATCGAAACAATAAATGAAGCAATAATTCCCATAAGAAATGATGTAAATTCAATTAATCTGTTCCAGACACTCCAAAATATTAACAAAAATACATTTTATATAGAATAACTATAGTTTTACATACAGAACACAATGAGAAATAAATACAAAAGACTAATGAAATGGATAAATGAACATTTAACATCATTCTTACAGGTTTATGCTCTGTTTTAGAGAGTGCCGGTGTGGTCCAGCTGTAGCCTTTGTTTTGTATACCTGTACTCTGGGTTCATAAAATGACCATTTGTTTGTAATATACAAATTTATATAGAATTACATAGTAATAAAAAAATTCATAAAATTGATTAAGAAATACCTACATTACATCTCCCCTATATCTATGTTTCTATACAACTGTCTTCACAACTACATGAGAAAAATTTTAATGTCTCCAAAATTAGTGACAAAAATGTGTTCATAATTTAATTTAAAATTCTAAACTGTCATATTTTATATACATTTAAAGTCACATTTTGTTTTAATAACAACTTAACAACTAAGATATCACTGCTGCAGTACACTGTAATATTTGATTTTTATTTATTTTATTTTACTCTATTTTAATAATGTAAATACTTACATATTTTTTTATTGTATGAATAGCAATTTATTTAAAAAATGAAATATTCTAATAATTTCTGGATTTCTAATTTTTATTAGCTATATTGTCATACCAAAGACACAAAAAAGGCTTTAAATGTCACTTCAATGGACATAAACATGACAGTTAACTTTTAGAAATAAATAAAGTACAGAAATTAACTTTATCACAAAGTTCTAATGTTTTATATGACCATGTTGGCATGTTGCAGTCACAATGACTTTCATACATTTTCTCTTACCTCCACCACTCCTGTAACAAAGGTAAGGGAATCTCCAGATGTTCCCCAGGCCCACAGCACAGCCTATCCCAGCCAAAGTGAACTCAATCTGCCTGCTCCATGTAGGTCTTCCTGCTTCAGACTCCATAGTCATTGCTGTTACTGTATCTTCCTGCTAGAACACTGGGATGAAGAATGTCCCTGGCTAGGCTAGCTTAGACTGTAAAAGAAAGCTAGCCACATAATCACTGTTTATGAGCATTAATGATTAGCTGGGAAGCACACCAGAGGTGACAGTCTTACTCTCAGGGACTAAATAACTAAATACCATTGCACATTTGCACAGCACTGTGTTTGTCTACATACTCAACAATGCTTGCACATTGTACTATAAAATCTTCTGCTAAAATTATTATAAAACTGCAAAAAAAAAAAAAAAAAAAAAACAACTCTGAAATATGCTGCTAAACATATTATAAAACTGCTACTAAAACTGTAATCTGCTGCTAAAAATTCTGTAATATGCTGCTAAAATGATTATAAAACTGCTACTAAAATGTATTCTGCACTAACATTATTATAAAACTGCTATTAAAACACTAATCTGCTACTAAAATTATTATATAATTGCTACTAAAATTGCAATCTGTAGCTAAGATTATAAAACTGCTACGAAAAACTAATCTGCTGTTAAAATTATTATAAAACTGCTACTAAAACTCTACTAAAATTAATCTAAAACTGCTACTAAAAGTGGAATCTGCTGCTAAAATTATTATATAACTTCTACTAAAATTATTATAAAACTGCAACTAAAAATGTAATATGCTGCTAAAATTAATATAAAACTGCTGCTAAAAACTCTAATGTGCTGCTAAAATTATGATATAATTGCTACTAAAACTGTAATATGCTACTAAAATTATTAAAAACCTGCTGCTAAAAACTCTAATCTGCTAAAATCGTTATAAAACTCTTACTAAAAACTCTGTAATCAACTGCTAAAAACACACACTGTAGGCTGGAATTTTGCTTCCCACTATTTACAAACCGGATTCCAAAAAAGTTGGGACACTAAACAAATTGTGAATAAAAACTGAATGCAATGATGTGGAGATGGCAACATCTAATATTTTATTCAGAATAGAACACAAATCACAGATCAAAAGTTGAAACTGAGACAATGTATAATTTTAAGGGAAAAATATGTTGTTTCAAAATTTCATGGTGTCAACAAATCCCAAAAAAGTTGGGACAAGGCCATTTTTACCACTGTG
>BRDA01004342.1:0-15596 GCA_036984385.1 Crenuchus spilurus | reverse complement strand
CCACCAGCAATATTTCTGCCACATATATCAACATAATCTCATCTGTTTGTAGCTTAAAACCTTATTTATGCTTTTTTATTTAAATAAATACCCCCTTTTTTTGGCTCATGTGCCTCGTTTACTGGGATTTATAGGGGCCCACTGACATTGAGAGTGTACAGGGCCCCGAATTTGCTGCTACGCCCCTGGTTTTATCCATAGTTTATCCATCATTAAGTGACACAGGTGTTTCCTAAAACTGTAGTTCCAATGACATACTTAAACTGTTGCAAAGTTACATGGGTCCAAACACAGATCTTGAGCTGTAGTTAGAAGCTAGTTCTGGGAGACTATGTTATCAGTTGCATAAGACTCTGTTGATTGTTTACATCAGTCTTACTCTTCGAACATTTAGAATATCAAGTGCTTTGAGCATGTAGTCATTAATGTACTTCATAGTGTAGTTCTGTGTTATGTTAGTTATGTAACATTAGACAAACTATGTAAAATCTCTGTTGTGTATCAGTGGCACAATCAGTAAAACCTGTAATAGTTGTATGTATCAGGTCTCTGATTGGTATCTCTTATTGTATGTTTTTTTTTTTTTTTTTTTTTTTTTTTTTTTTTTTCATTAATGCTTTCCTCCCATGTTTTGTTTTGGCAGTATTTGTCATCATATTTTTTAGCTTTGATAAACACACAAACACACACAACACACTAAGTTTTCTGACAGAAAATAGTAGCTCTGGTGGCATTTCACTTATATGTGATGTATAGGAGGTCTGCCAACAGGTACACAGGCTTATATAATCTAGTGTAGAACAAGCAGCAGCTGTTTTCTTGCAAAAGAGACAACATCTTTACAGTATTTTCCTGTTTCTATTCTTAAAAAAAGTTTTCATTTGCAATGAATATATATCAAAAATGTAGACACATTGGATTTGCTCTGCCTGTTGTATTAAGGAATTCATTCTATTGTATTGTTATAGGCCTTCAAACACGTATCAGACTCAGCTAGAGTAGCACAGTGTTGAATATGCATATAGATGAGTTTTTGCAAGTTTCCCTTCTTTGAAAGTTAGACTGAAGACATCTGGAAATGTTGTAGTTCAGACTACTGTGGTGGTATTAACAAGGTACAACAGTTGTGTGAAACAGTCATAGTTCAGATGTTAGATGAATTATGTATTTCAATTTTATTTCAATTCTAGCCTCTGTCATTGTTTGGGAAATGCAAACCAGAGCGACTTACAAACGTGATTTGCTGTTTACTCAGAAAAAAATCATTAGCTAGGTTGTATAGTCTAAAATGTGGATGATACCTCAAGCCTAGACGCTGCCATATACAAAAGTCAGTATGGATGCCTGGATACACAATGCTGAACATACACTGCCTGAATGTCAAATCAGGCTAGACATGAGTACAATCATAAGAGCATAATAAGAACTCCTGGGTCTTCAGTCATCATTTGAACATACAAAGTGATTCTGTCATTATGTAGTCATATGAAAAAAATGTTCACGTGTTTTATTGATTTTCTAGTCAAAAATGTATAAATCAATCTTCCATAGAGAAGAAATTACAGAGAACACATTTTACTCTCCTCTTTCTTCTTGAGTAGAGACCCAGCAGCTGTATTGTGTGTTTCCAGGTACACTTTACGTATGAACATAGAACACACTAAGACCTTCTGAAAATCTAATCAACTTCTTGTATCTTGGCCCCCCTGATACAGAGGCTCATCTCAACACTTGTCTCACTGGATGGTGGAAGCTATTAATATAGCTTATAATGCCATGAACCCACATCCCCTTAAAGGCATCAGAGCTCATTCTACCAGAGGAATGGCTACCTCTTAGGCTCTTGTTGTAGGGGTTTTCTGTATAGGACATATATGCTGCAGATAGTTGGTCGTCACTGCAGACATTTGTTTTATCAGATTGACATTACAGAGCTGTTATGTTGTGCTGTTCTCAGAACAGGCTCCGTCCAACAAATAGGGTCTTAATAGTTCATCTCTTGTTTCAGCACTGTGTCTGATTCAGACCAGTTCAGAAAGTATGCAACTACATCTTTCTCATAATGAGATGCCAAACAAATGATGAAAGAGAATGCCATTTTATTAGTGTAATCCCACTTCAATAAATCAGGAATACTTCTTGCATTACACTGGGTATCACAAGAATGGTGAATTTGGAAGCTGCACCTATTTATATATGAGCTGGATGCTCCTATATCACTGCAGTGATGGGTCTGTCAGCCATGTGCCTGATGTGGTTCCATTAGTACCTCCATGGTCAGTCATGCAGGGGACATTTCCCATAGTGAGATACCTCACTCCTGATTCACAGAGCTAGGGTTATGCTAGTAACCTAGCATTTTCCTGGTTCTGATTTTTTATCCATACTCCCTCAGTCACACTGGGGCAGAACAAACCAACAAGGCACAAGAACCATGTGGAAGTAGAGGTTTAGCCATTCAAATTGTCCTGTTATCATTTTTATATGCATTTATATAATCTGTTATGATATCTACCGTTCTTTTTTGTTGTCTTTTCCTGTCAGTATCATATCAACCCCTTGTACAGAACAGAACCGGATTCGAGCAGTAACATTATTCCCATGTCTTGTATATATGTGTGTTACAGCTGATGAAACTCAATGAAGATTGGGATCATATCTACCGCAGCACCAGTGCAGGTCTGCAGCAACGTGTGGCCTCTCTGGAGCAGGAGAGCTCAGCCTTAAAACAGCTCAACAGCAGACTGCTGCTCAAAGTGGAGCATGAACAGGTAAATATACACTTATAGTGCCAATGATCTATTGTTTGTCCATTGTCCTGAGTACCCCTGTACACAGGTGCAGTCTTGGTTCTGTGCTTCAAACATTCTTCTACTGAGCTTATAAACAAATGCTCTGAATATGCATAATATATTTGAAGACATTTAGCCTAAGCAATTACACAATCAGTATTCATTATGTTTTAAATTAGCATGTGGGCTAAGCAAATGTATCCTTAATAATACAATATTATTATATAATAATAACCCACATCACATTACATATTCCATATACACATCTTATTTGTACTCATTTTAACACAATGAAGGAATATCACCTCTAACCTACAGGTGTGCAATGCATCTTCCAAACTCTATACTGCTTTAATATTTCTGATCCAATTAATTAAGCAGGGATGAGAAGAGTAAAGTATATATTCCTACATATGTAAGAGTACTATAGTAACTATCATATACTATTACATTAGTCTAGTTATTACTTGCATATAAGTAAAAGTATTACTAAAGAAAATGACTATAAATACATTTTAATTGAACAGTACTTTGAGTAATTAGTTTCTTTTTTCTGTAATTACTTTTTCTTTAAATTCTTGTGTAATTAATTACATTTTCTTTTAGTTACTTTTCTTTAACTACTTGAGTAATTAATTACTTTTTTCTTTAAGTGCTTTTTTTTATCTACTTGTGTAATAAATTACTGTTTTGCTGTAATTTTGCACAACCACATTTAAAGCGCTAGCTGGAGTACCTGAAGTGTTTCTTTGTATATACACTATAAAGAGTAAAAATATGAAATATTATCACAAAATAAAAAAAGAAAAATGAATTAATTTGCCGAAAAGCATTCTTACAAGTAAAAATGTACTCAAGTACAGTAACTATATCAATCAATCAATTAAAATCTATCAAAATTTATTTATATAGTGCTTTTTACAATGGACATTGTCACAAAGCAGCTTTACATAATGAGTATCAGACATTTTGATTCTAAGCCCAATGTGAGCAAGCCGAGGCAACAGTGGCAAGGAAAAACTCCCTCAAGGCTGGAGGAAGAAACCTTGGGAGGAACCAGACTCACAAAAAGGATCCATCCTCCTCTGATCAAACTACTGATACTGGTAGAGATTTACATCCTTAGTTAAAATGTAAACATGCAGTAAATGTAGTAGCATTAGAGCTTCAGTCCGATCATTTCTAGTAGTAGATGTTAGTGTGTAGCAGGTCTGGTGTCAACCGCAGGAAGACCCACTCCGGAGCAGAAGGAATTGACCACAGTAGGTGTAGCAGCGCGGGTGGTCAGTTGTGGTCTGCAGGTGAAACAGCCATCGAATACCTTCAGTGGCCATTTCCTCAGAAAAGAGAGAAGAAAACAAACAGCAAGCAGAAACAATTAGGCTGAGTGCAGTAGAAAACATGGGTGAATATTTGCATTCAGATGGCATCTGATCTGACTGGAAGGAACAAAACTAGAGGGAATATAGATATTAGAGTGTCATCAGAACAGACAGGTATCCATCCATATTGCCCTCATCAACCTCCAGCATGTTGGCACAATATCGCAGACTACATAACTACAGTAAATGTAATTCATTATTTATATATAATTATGTAATAGTCAAACCTTTCCTGACTTAAACTGGACGTGTTAGAGCAAAGAAATACAAACTTGCAGGACATGAAGCTGAAGTCAGAACCCAGTGAGCAGTGCTGAATTATATATTAAAACATATTTAAAATTAAGATATTAAAAAATCTGAAGATACAGCCATAATATCCTCTCACACTTCATTTTCCAAAAATCACATCTAATTATGCGGCCATAGTGACACAGCTGTTATACAGTTTATAGATGCTTTCATTAAATTAAATTAAGATTTAATGCACTGATTTATCAACTTCCCCTAATCAAAATTTTAATGCTTATAAATAGTAATACCCCAAAATATAACTGACAGGCTTTACACTGTGAAATGTGCATGCTGGGAATTGCATGTTGTATAATGTTTGTGCAACATGACATCATTCTTTATATTTTGCAGTTCAAGTGCAATGTAGTTTCATGTACATATGAAGCTGGTTAGTCCTGTTTTCATTTTTTAAATATTATTAATGTAATATTATTGAGTATATTATTAAACTCATATTAAGCAATATGATCCCAGCCAGCACACTTTAATGAGACCTAGATATGTATAACATTCGCTAGCTGTATAAGTATGGGTATGGACTCTAAATAGGTTGATACATGGGTTATTAGATGGATCTTAGTGGCTGCCTATACACTGTAACTATCTATATACAGTATGTGACCCCTGTGGACACATAGTGGGCTTTTTTTAATTTAGAGGATTTTTTAATTGGACTCTATGGAAAGCCCAGATAAAAAGACCTATGTTTAATATATCTTGGTCCCATTACTGGTCTTGGAGAACACTCATATGCAAGGCCAACCCAGACCAAACTTCCTTGTACCCAGCTGTGCTGCCCATATGAGCTGAACATGGGTGAGTTGCTGGGATTATTATATTAAGATTTTATATCATCTTATTATATAACTGGAGCTATGCTGTAATGTTTTGATGTCCTGCTGATTACTCTGTGAGAGTTTATGATTAGCATGTCTATACTTGATATGTATGTAAATATGAGTGACTGGTTGACCGCTTTTGGATACTTGTTTAGAGGGTTCCTTGAGCATCTAAAGAGATTTGTTGTGTTTTGCAGGTTGTTGACCCACTGTTCAGGCTTATTAAATTTACTTGGGTGATAAAATGTGAATTATTATGAATGCTAGGGCCAAGTATTATGGGTTTTGGCAGAGTGTCAGGGACTGTGATGTACAGTCAGGAGATCGAGGGTACTCTGAATGCTGTAATGTCTGGAGTGTCTGCAGGTATTTTGTTCCAGCCATGCACAGCAGCACTTGATTTCACAAATTATCTAGGCTGCCTTGTTACAGAATAGAGCCATTAGTGACATCATGTGTTCATAGCAGGGCTTAGAAGTCCTTGTGCACACTGTTGCCCAAGCTGAGTGCTGCAATACTTGCTGGGTTGGGATTGTGAATGGGATGCAGCAGCTATACACCATCCAGGCTTTTGCATGCCACACTCAGAATCTTGTTTGCTTCCAGTCAGTGGTCACTTTGAACTTACATTGTAAGCCCACTACATATGTCCATTTATAGCTATAGCTCACCTTTTGTACTGTGTCATTGCAGGTACTACAGAAAATATAAAGTCCTTACTGTATGGGACTGTGCATTGGAATTAATGGATGCACTTCATGTGATTGACACTGTATGTGTGTGTGTGTGTGTGTGTGTGTGTGTGTGTGTTACCACATATGCGTGTGTACACAGAATAAAAGTGAGTACTATGAACACACCCTGATGCAGGAGCTAAAGAAGAACCAGCATCTTCAGGAGTATGTCCGCCTGCTGGAGAGTCGCATTCACCGCACTGATGCCCTCAAAGACTGGGCCATAGGAACACAGGTAGTTAACACAATTAGTATACATGTGTTTGGTTTCATGTACAAAACAAAGATGTTCAATTACAATCTGAGGAGCAGAGCTAACCTACAGGACCAATAGAAAACATTTATAAAGCTGAAAGAGACAAACCTTCTCTTGATAAGATTACTCTTATCGAGTTTTTCTTGTTATGGGTAGTCTAGATACATATATGTTATACAAGGCAAATTATTATTAAATATCGGCCCATGTGTAATACATACAGAATATACAAGCAAATAGAGACCGAGGGCAGAGGTTTTATAATGACCATTTCTATTGGCCATGTGTTTTGTTGTTGAGTGTCGTTTTCTTTGGATGGAGACGATTGTATATAATTAATCATTGAAAATATTCTTTGCATGACATATTTTCAAAAACTACATATTCAAGCGCATCAGCAATCTGTTTTTTTTTTACATTTCCATGCATTTTCTGTACATTTTCTATACTCAACCACACCTTCACGATAGCTAAATATTATCAGACAATGTGATGTGGTCCAACATCCACTGACGAACATGCAGGCAAATTCAAATCTGATAACCACTCATCATTTCCACTCTTTTCCCTGATATCCTTCTTCAGCACATATCAGCTGTTACCAGATCCCCAGCTGTCCATCTCCTGGAGCGAACCCCCAAATCCCCCACATCCTCGGCTCTGCTTTCAGAGTCCCGCCAGAGGAGCAAGTCCAGCCAAGAGTTTTCAGAGAACCAAGGCAACACGGTTAAAGAAGTGCAGGACCTGAAAGAGCAGCTGGAAGCCTTGAGGTGTCAGGTGAGTGAAGAGTATTAAGTTTGCGGTCAAGCCGTGCAGAACGTTTGACCCAAGGCCACGGCCCAGTGAGAAGATACAGATGGGATTGTGTCAGGGATAAAAGTCTGTGCTCCTGACTTAACAGGAGCTTTAACTTACAGACCTCCAGCTGTATGAATGGATAGACAGCACCTCCTAGTGGATATAATGTGATCATTAACTACTATCTACAGTACATGAAGAACTCATGAAGTGAAAATGTAATTAGCTGTTTTTAATTCCAGTTGTCTCAAAAAAAGACATTCAAAAATATGATATAATTTTATAACATTAAAGAATTGCGTAATAATAATAATACTATTTGTTTAATAATAAAAATGGTTAAACATGTAAACAAATATGATGTTGTAAGATCAGTGTAAGATCTGGAAAAGACCTGTTTTGAGTTGTGTATATTAAAAAATCTGGCAGTGTCTCACTACCTAGTGAGCTGCCTTGATCCCTACTGCCTACATATGCAGCTGTGTAGGAGTTCAGTTTTTTACCCAAAATGAAGCTTTAAAAGCACATTATTGAGCCATTTTTGTTCAATCAGTGATCATTTCAATTATTTCCACCATATTAAATAATCACTGTTAAAACCAAGAGCTGTAACAACCTAGTGCAAGCTAGCAACCCAGCCAGCACTGCTGATACAGGCCAAAACTTGGTCACATTCAGCATACAGATGTGGCACACACAATACCGTGATGAAAGACTACCCAGAAGCAGACCAGATGTAGTAGCCATGTTAGAACTAGTGGTTGAGAAGTGTGTTGGTTATGTTGGTTTATCGTTTTATAGATGGTTAACTGTGTGGTGAACGTAACAGTTGTAACAAAAAATATTTATTATTAAATTCAATTCCACATAAAAACATTGTGAAAAGGTTCATTGTTCATAATTTATTAAAAAAAAAGTAAACAGTCATATTTATATTCATTGTATATAAAGTGACATATTTCAGGTATTTTTGTTTGTTATAATGTTGATCAGTATTATAGCTCATGAAAATCAGAAATCCAGGATCTCAAATTATCATTATATTACATTTGGCTGTGCTCAGCATTTACGAGCACAATAGAGTTCCATAGATCTGCCACATTGTACATGTGTGCTTGTGCTGTGTGGTTAATGGCATAAAAGACCCATGGCCTATGCTATAACCTTACCTTGTACTTAATACCATCATGTCTCAGTCCCACAATCACTAATGTCAGTTGAATAATCCTTCAGTTAAAGAACTTCTTTTTGTTTGAGTAAATTACTATTCAAACTGTATTATCATTAAAATAAAAAAGGCTTGAAATCTGTCACTTTATGTTTAATTAAAATAAATATATATGACCATTTACATGTTTTGAGTTAAATTATGAACATAATATAAAGAATTTTGCAGATGCACTAGTTCTACATAAAATTATTATTATTGTTGTTGTTGGTGGTGTTGTTGTACTATTTTGCCTTAATTAGAGATTATGATTAATAGTACTATTCAGGTATATAACCTTATTTAGTGTAAGTTAGGTAAAGTTGTAAATATTTGACTTTCAGAAACCACATCTGATCTTTATCAAAAATGAAAAAAATGACAACCAAATGCTGCGTATGTAGACAGATCATTATGTTCTAACCAAGGTCATCTAATCAAATAGATCTCAGATGAACCTTAAGCTCTGCACAGTTTGTGATTTTAAGTTTCTATTTCCAGACTAAAATCTATGAAACTGACTATAAGACAGAGCACAGAGATCATGAGCGGATGCTCCAGGAGAACAAGAGACTGCGGCGGCGAGAGGGAGAGATGCGCCAGCAGATGACACTATTACAAGAGCAGGTGAGTGGAAGAACTGCATTTGGAAAGAGCTCTCTGGCTACTTTATCAGAACACCTCCCTGGCAGCTCTTCCCTGCTGGTATACTTTGTGCGGCATCAGATGGGTTAGGGTTAAGGTTAATGTAGACCAATATTTAAATGTATAAGTTAGGTGGAGCTCATAAAGTGGCCTGTGAGTAGATGTACAAGGCAGAGGTTTATAATGAAGTGAACAGTTAAAAAAGGTTCACTAAGGTAAGAACATACAAGCTAATGCAAAAGTTTGTTCCATGGTTAAATATGGATATTAAACTGTTAAAATGTATTTATTGATGTTTTGATTATAAATAAGCGAATCATCATCTACAGAAAACAAACATGTGCACATTAAAATGCACACTTACTCTTTATTTACTAACATTTGCAAATTATTGAGATATTATACATTAAATTGTGTTTCATTTGTCCAGCTGTGCAATAAAATATGCAGAAAATATTGTCATTTGTTCTCTGTAGAGGTGAACAAGAATGTGGGATCATATTATTGTAAACTTCAAATTTTAAAAATTTAAGATTATTAGAAAATTAAACTCAGATTATTATAAATGTCATATTATTAGAAATGTAAAATCATATTATTAGAAACTTCAGATTATTAGAAACTACAGATTATTAGAAACTACAGATTATTATAAATTTAAACTCAGATTATTAGAAATGTAAAATCAGCTGATTATAATCTTCAGATTATTAGAAACTACAGATTATTAGAAACTACAGATTATTATTAATTTAAACTCAGATTATTAGAAATGTAAAATCATATTAGAAACTTCAGATTATTAGAAACTACAGATTATTAGAAACTACAGATTATCAATTTAAACTCAGATTATTAGAAATGTAAAATCAGATGATTATAATCTTCAGATTATTATGAACTACAGATTATTAGAAATTTAAACTCAGAATGTTAGAAAATTATGCTCAGAACATTAGCAATTTACACTCATATTATTAGAAACTTAAGATTTTTAGAGACCTAAATTCAGATTGTTAGAATCTTTAGATTTTTACAAACTTAAAATCAGATCTTTAGAAAGTTAAGCTCAGATCTTTGAAAGCTTAAGCTCAGATGATGATAAACTTAAATACAGATCATTAAAAACTTAAGGTCAAGTTATTGGAAACAAGCTCAGATCATTAAAAACACAGCTCAGATGATTAAAAGTTAAACTCAGATTAATAGAAACTTAAGCAGGTTGTTTCTATTATGTCTTCAGCTGAAGGTGTATGAAGATGACTTCCACAAGGAGCGTTCAGATAAGCAGATCCTGCAGCGCCTACTGATGAAGAAGGCTCCGGGGCCAGGAAAGGACCCTGTACTGGTACATCGCTGCAATAATGACAAAGAGCACCCCCGCATGGACAAGAGAAGGTCTAAAGAGGAGAACAGAGGAGCTTATGTGTGTCCAAAACACTGTGAGCAACATGGACAACCTTAATCACACACACACACACACACACAGGATGATGAATGTATCTGAATAAAAGCTAAAATGTAATTTCAAACATTTAATTACATTATTTATTAGATTTAATAGTTTTTTCTGTATCTTTTGTTCTTTCTTCTTTGTACCTTCTGTGTCACATAAAAATATAAATGTATACAAAAATTAAAAGATATTTTTTAATAAATGAAACAACAAAAGTTTTTATTTTTTATTCTTTTTCATTCTTGTTGACTTCTGTGTATTTGTAATGGCAAACACTGAAAATAAAAATTGTTTTATACATTTACACTAGTGTCGACACACTGAAAAGTTTATTTAGCTGTGAAATCACTTCACTTACATTGATGAATGAGTTTTAGAGCTACAGATTTAATTTGTCACATTTCGGGTTCAGGTATATTTGCTTAAATGACTGTTGTAAAGTATGAATATGTATTATGACAGTACTGTATGTAAACTCTGTAATGTGTACTTTATCTTTTGCTTAGTAACACATTTAGGTTTAAGATCAATTTAGCAAATTAACTAAATTTAAATTAACTCTTCAAAATGATTTTAATATGATTCTAAATTTAAGGATACATTCTGCAATAAAGACAGGAGCGAGTGAATAATGATATTTTACTCCACCATAGGATATTCAACAAAGGGTAATTGAACAATGAATCATAGTATACAGCTTTACAAGAAAAGATTAAATACAGGTCATAAGCCCCTGAGCAAGCCTGTGGTGACTTTGGCAAGGAAAATCTCTGTAGGAGTAGGTGGAAGAAAACTTCAGAGGAAACAAGGCTCAGTATGGGGAACGCAGCCTCCTCTGGCTGACACCAGATCAAGTAAATCATAAGATAAAATAATAAGATAAGAAATCATTTGTTAATGAAATTCTCATAAACTAATGATTTGTTCACAGTTATTAATCATTAGATAACGAGCTACAGTAATAATTAAAGTTATTATAAAGTGTTACCAATATTACTAACAAAGATCAAATTAAAAAAGTTTTTTGGCTTGGGTCACATTTTACAGCATTAAGACCCTTTCAGGTCCAAATAGATAAGATGATGACAGTGGCAGTATCTACCCCAAAAAAATAGAAAATAACACACCTGCCACCAGCCATATTTCACTGGCTTAATGGACTGAAATTGAACAAGCAATTTTGTCCGCGACAGATGATCATTCATTTTGGAACTACAGAAGACTAAACATAGACGTGTAAGAAAAGAGCAAGAAGAGCAAAAAAAGTTATTGAATTGACATTAGTGCTTGTGGGACTGAGACACGACAATATTATGTACAAGGTAAGGTTATAGCATGGGCCACGGGGCCTTTACGCCATTAACCACAGCAGAAGCACACATGCATGATGTGGCAAAGCTATGGGCCTCTCTTGTGCTCTTAAATGCTGATCACAGCCAACTTGTGCCCTACAGACGGGTGGCTGTGAGACCACGTACCATATGATTGAATGACAAGCTGGACAGCTAGGGCCATGAACCCTTAAATGAAATGCTAATAGAGGAGGAAGACAAGCTCTCATTGGTGGTACATGGTAAAGGAGACTACAGAAAAAGCCCAGTCTAATGAGATTACTTTACACTGTACAATGATAGCAATGGGCTTGCAGAATCAATAATAGATTTGTGATATTTGAGTTGCATTTTGCATTGAAAGTGTGAACTACAGCCACAAACAACAGCAAGAATGACCAAAAAAAATTGTAGAAGCACCACTGGGTTGCTGTACAACTGTAAACTTGTGTGAGCAGTTAATCTTGCACAGTAGCACTGCTTTGGTGGTAACCATTCATTCTGAAGACTGAATCACAACAGAGCTCCAGCTTAAGTGTGCAGCTGTACTTAACCAAACAAGAATTTGAGTTATAGAGTGGACAAAGCCATGCAGTATAGTATTGTGCTGTTTCTCTGTGTAAGGGTCAGGCTGGAATGAGACCAAGAGGTGGATACACATGCAAATGTTGTTTAATAAGACAAAACAGGGCTTTAAACAGAGTACAAGTACAGCAATGAGCAAGAGTTTGAAATGAGATATAACTAATACAAAATTAATGAGCAACAAAACAAGACTAAAACAGGGTTTTACAGAAAATGATCAATACAAGACAGAGAAACAAGAGGGCTTATAGCAAACATAATTATGCAGACAATGAGACATTTGGCCTGGGAACAAATGTGGACACTGATGAGTTGGCGGAGGCAGGACAAAGGTAGAGACATAAACATAATCAAAAGAGCACAAGACATATCAACAAACAGATCAAGAATTGTGACAGTACCCCCCTTAATGATCCATCAATCTCAATCCGGAACATGAAAGCAAACCCAAGCTCAGCTGTTTGAGGGAGAGTCTGGTGCGAGAGCTTCCTGATCCAGAGCATGGGTGGGCTCCAGATTTTTTTCCTTTTCATCCACCCCAATAGTGATGCCTTCAGTTTGTCTTATCCACCTCTGCAACATGCACCACCATCTCACTTGCTAGGCTTGCTGGGTCCTCTGCATGAATGAGCTCAAATATGTCTGTATCACATAACAGCTCTTCTCCATCACAGTCAGAAATGCACTGCTCTGCTTCCTCTACCTTGTAGACAGATGGCCCCTCCGCTACTGCATTCTGGACTTGACAATCAGCTTCCACCCTTCCAGCCCCCAATACCTATCCTATGGTCATGTTTCTTGTTTTGTGGTCTTATTTTCATGTTCTTGTTGGTTCCTGCTTATGACTGTCTAGGTTGTTTCTCTTTTTTTGTCATGTTTCCTGTTCCGTGTTTGTGGTTTTGGTTCATGTTTTGGTCTTATTGTGTCTTATTTCCTGTCTTGTTCTGTGCCTCGGGACAATGCACATTAGGTGGGGGGTTCTATGAACTTCCGCCTGAGGCGACGGCTCAAGACACACCCCCATGTCTCGTCAGGTGTCTGTCATGTGCGCATTTGTCTTTCATGTCATGTCTACATCATGTCCATGCCCCTAGTCTCATCAAGTTCATTGTCCACATCTGGGGCTGTACTAGGGCCAGGCTACGGGGCTATAGCCCTGGGTCTTTTCTTAATAGCCCCGGATCCAAACCAAAACCGAACAACCAACAATCATTGCACCAGCCCCCCCCCATCCACCCCCCAGATGCACACCAAACCCCCTGGAAGACAAAAGACATCACCTCTCTCATACTGGGGGCTGAAGTCCCATGGAATAAAAACTTCCTACAAACACCCCTAGTCACACTTCTAATCATGCACTCTTTAAAACTAACCTCATGTGCCATAGTCGTGGTCGGTCAGTCTGTG
The DNA here is from genome assembly GCA_036984385.1 of Crenuchus spilurus. Taxonomy (NCBI): domain Eukaryota; kingdom Metazoa; phylum Chordata; class Actinopteri; order Characiformes; family Crenuchidae; genus Crenuchus; species Crenuchus spilurus. The sequence goes on along the minus strand of BRDA01004342.1, from coordinate 1,870 downwards.
CTTCCATGTCAGTCTGAATGTTCATGCCTTCACGTTTCTCTGTTCATGCCACAGCCACCAGTCTGTTTTTGTTTTGTGTTTCATAGCCACAGCCTTTGTTTAGTTTTGCCTTTGTTTTAATAAAAACTCTCAGTTTTGCATCTCACCCTTGCTTTCTACTCATCAGGGCTCTACAGCATTCTTACAGTATTGCTGTAACAGATCAGATGTTGGACACAGTCATAAATAAGATTCGTCCAAGTGCACCATGTGTGAGACTACAAGTGATTCAGTTTAAGGTACTGCATAGAGTCCATAGATGCAGATCTCAGTTGTCTAAATTCTTTCCAAACATCATTAAAAGCAAGTGAGTTAAATGCAACACCTCACCATGTAATCTAAACCACATGTTTTTCTTCCGTTCTTCCCAATATAAATTCTGGCTGAATTATTTCAAAATTATGACAAAGGTCTTGGGTATCAAGATCAATGTGAACCCAATTACTGCAACATTTAGACTTACTATAGATTTATCCTCACTTACCAGGTCTCATCAGATGTTGAAGCATTCACATCTTTGCTGGTGAGACAATGTATTTTTTGTTTATGTGGAAGTCCCCAAGACCCCCCTCAATTTCATAATGACATCAGGCTTACTTTGAAAGGCAATTTGAAAGCATTCTATCCTAAGTGGAGCCCTTTCCTTTCATAAGTACATGCACTTAAAATTATGCCGGCAGACTGAATCCACCCCGTTTTTCCCCTCCCTAATAACTTTTTTACTTTGTTTTGAGTTTAGGTGCAGTCTGGGCAATGCTGGAATAAGGTAGGGGTGTGGAGAGGGTTGAATGGGGGTGAGGGGGGCAGGTGGGAAGAAAAGAGAACAAAAAAATATGGAAGGTAGTATGGGGAAAGGGGGGAGGAAAAAGTTATTGAACATTTTGTTGTGCTGAGGTTATTGTGGTCACTTCGACCTTTGCTTTTGGAAAGTTCTGAATCAGACATTTCAGGAGATTAGTGTTTAACTTTAGAGGAAACAGCTTAACTGAACAGTTTATTACTTTCTGTTAAAATTTGTTTTAAAGGCCTCTTTTTAGTCACTGCAATTTTATTATAAGGAAAAATGTGTGCATTGGAGGGACTAGCTCAGGGTCATTCTCTGGGGAATTTTTTTTTTATTTGCAATGTGTGTTTGGACTGTGTAATGTTTTCCCAAAATCACTGCTTCCTGGAGTCACCTGCACACATCATGTCAGCTCATTCTGAAAGAACTTCTACCTAAAGGATAATTTATAGTCCAGGTGACAAGCTGTTGCTGCACAAAAAAGCTTGTGGTGGACAGATGTAGCGGCACTGTAGGCTTTCATAGTTCTGCACCAACAAAAAAACACAATACTGGGACAGTTTGGGGTCCAGCAGACGTCTGGCTGCATTCATAACTGGCCAGTGTTTACACTAAATGACTTATGTAAAGTTATAACGTCTAGCATAACTTTAGCTGATTTAATGTTAAACCTCCTGTAGCAACATCCACTTATGTCCACCAGCACACTGTAATCAATAGATAATGAATCCATTTCTGCTGATCTGTTATCCTCTACTCTCTTATAAATGTGGATGTTTTCTGTCCAATTACAATTTACTGCTGAACACTAAAATGTAGGAGCTTTTTGTCCAACAGATATGTTTTCCATACAGCACAGCACTAAACAGACATTATGTAAATTCATCTCACAACTCAGACTTGTGGGCCTCACGGTGGCTTAGTGGTTAGCACGTTTGCATCTCAGCGCTAGGGTCTTGGGTTCAAGTCACCATCTGAGCGGAGTTTCCATGTTCTCCCCGTGTCTGTGTGGGTTTCCTTCGGGTCTCCCACAGTCCAAAAACTTGG
>BRDA01004340.1:8847-23743 GCA_036984385.1 Crenuchus spilurus | reverse complement strand
GACAATGACCCAAAGCACACAGCCAGAATAACCAAGGAGTGGCTCCGTAAGAAGGTTCTAAGAATCAAGGTTCTGGAGTGGCCTAGCCAGTCTCCAGATCTAAACCCTATAGAAAATCTTTGGAGGGAGCTCAAACTCTATGTTTCTCAGTGACAGCCCAGAAACCTGGCTGATCTGGAGAAGATCTGTGTGGAGGAATGACCACAATCCCTCCTGCAGTGTGTGCAAACCTGGTGAACTACAGGAAACGTTTGACCTCTGTAAAGGCTACTGTACCAAATATTAACATTAATTTTCACAAGTGTTCAAACACTTATTTGCAGCAGTACCACACACATAAATTATTTAAAAAATCATACATTGTGATTTCTGGATTTTTTCTTTTAGATTATGTCTCTCACAGTGGACATAGTGGACACAGTGGCACCTAAGATGAACATTTCAGATCCCTCCATGATTTCTAAGTGGGAGAACTTGCAAATTCGCAGGGTGTTCAAATACTTATTTTCCTCACTGTAGCAAAACTGATCAAAAATCAGAAACATATAAAGATTGGTACAGTATAGAATATGAAAAAATGTAGTGTTTTTACATTTACTTTTTTATTTTATTTCACTGCAGACCGTATGAACAAGAAAATATTTAATGTTTTGTCTTGTCAGCTTCATTTCATTTGTTAATATACATACATTCCTGCATTTCAAACCTGCATCACATTCCAAAAAAGTTAGGAGAGTAAAGCATTTACCACTTTGTAATGTTACATCAAAAGTTGTTTTGGCACCGAGAATAACAACTGATGAAGTGTTTCAGGTATTACTTTGTTCCATTCTTCCAGCAAACAGATTTTAAGGTTTTTTAACAGTATGGGGATGATGTTCTCTACACATTCTATTGTGGACAGTTCAGAACTGTAGGCTGGCTAGTCCAGTACCCACACCTTCTTTATCTGCAGCCAGGATTTTGTAATGTGTGCAGCATGTACTTTTGTATCGTCTTGTTGAAAAATGCAAGGACGTCCCTGGAAAAATGTCATATTGAAGGTAACATTTTCTGCACAGTACCATTTTAATTGCCATTTGTAACTCTATTGTAGGGCTTGACAAAAGTTTGCCAAAGTAATCTCTTGCTGTTACATCAGCTGTTGATGAATGATGTTTCTTGAAGCATTGCCGTCTGAGGGATCAGAGATTGCAGGTGTTCAGCTTAGGCTTGTGCCCTTGACCTATATGCACTGAAATTCCTTCAGATTAGTTAGTTTAATGATACTGTGATGACACTGTAGAGGGAGAAACATTTCTTCCAGTCTTTCAGTGAGGAAAATTGTTGATAAACATTTCAGTAATTTTCTCACACATTTGTTGAGATCATCTGCCATCGTTGCTCTTTCAAGCCTTTAATGGATACTGCTTTTGTACCAAATCATGATGATTATTCTTTTTCTTTATGTGAGGAGTGGAGTGTGGTAATGAGCAGACTGGGAGCGACAGAGACAGTTAAAGAGCTTTACTGAAGGAAAGCAGGATAAACAGAGGCAATTACAAACATGAAGAGTCGACGAAGGAGGGATTGCACTCGGGATCAGAGAGTTCAAACACAGGGAGTTCAGGGAAACCACAACGAGGCTCAAAACAGGGTTCTGTGGATCAAAGGTTCGAAACAAGGTGAGTAGAAATGGCTCGGAAAGTCAGTAGCATGTAGCTGGCGACGTTACTTCGCCCAGAGTGAGGTGAGTGCTTGGTTTAAATAGCGTGGGCCGGGAATGAGCTGCAGGTGGGTTCAATATTCGGGAGAGAGCGATCTGCGCTCTCTCCGCTGATTGGTTTGGTGCTCAGTGCTGGCAAGCGCTGTCTGATGAGGGGGCGTTCCAACAGTGAGGCGTGGGCTCGGGAGCGTTCCATTAGTGAGGTGCGGCCTCGGCCTGACACTTTACCTCAGTACTAGCCCTGAACTGGCCCTGTCTCAACTTTTTTTTAATGTGCTGCATGGCTGAAATGCAGGAATGGATGTATATTAACAAATGAAATAAAGCTGACTAGAGAAAAGTTTAGATATTTTGTGTTTAAATAGTCTCCAATGAAAAATAAGTCAATGTAAATGTAATAAACACTACATTTTTCTTTTTATTCATTAATACTCTATCAATGTTTTGGAAACTGATTAAGTAACAAAAATGAATTAAGCTAATTTTGGACAGTTTACATGTATAAAAAAATGTTTGGATGATCTCAATGATCTAACAATATATATTATATTATTTTGGAAACATCATTAAGAGTACAAGTGTTCAGTTTCATTTGAACTCAAAGTTCAGATAAAGCACAATTACTTTGTTTGTTCTTTCAACTCCTGTTCAAATACAAGCAATCAATTTATCTTGTTTCTAATTTCTTAAAAGAAATTGTCAGTATTTTTAAATAGTTGCAGTGATTTGATGATGTAACTGGTTAGATTCTATAATATTACCTGAACAGGTAACAACAGAAGATCATGCTCAACATGAAGATGAAGAGGCCAATACCAAGGATGATGACATAGACATTCAGTGGAAGGCGGTATGTGGTATCGGTGCTCATTTTGCAGTCTGAAATCTGCAGCCCGAGATCACACAGACATCCTGCAAAGACATGACATACGGTCCATTAAAATCCTAATAGATTCAAAGCAACATTTCAGTATATTCCTGCATCTCAAAAAGCTGAATATTATCAAAATGTTCATTTTTGTTTAGGTAAACTGACATTTTATATTCATTAGACATAAAGTGACATATTTCAAGCCTTCTTTGTCATAATGTTGATTAATATTTCTTATAGCTCATGAAACATTTAATCTGAAATGATTAGAATGTCATTTGGAGTTTAAAAAATTTACTGTTACAATATCAACATTAAGACAAAAGTGTCATGAATATAAAATGTTTAACTTTTTGAGTGAAATTATGAACACGCTAACTTTTTCAAAGTTCACCATATTGAAATTTTTTGAAGATATTTTTCTATGATGAAGAAATTCAGTTTCTAACAAAGCCCAAAACAGACACAGTAAGACACTTCTGTGAATGTATGACCATTTCAGCTCTTCCTGATGGAGCTTTAATGTCTGAAAGTGGAAAAATCATAAGGTCAAATGAATTAAATCTGTATTGTTTTCAACTGTTAAAAAAATGTGCATGCATTTCCCAGCTCAGGAGTGGGTGGATCACATATTCGCCTTTATGAGGCCCTTGGCAGACCACATGCTGCACTATGACTCTCATGTGTACAGTTTACTGTGGCCCCTGCATGCATATTGCATACACTTTGCCTCCGAACCGTCTTCACGTTTCTCATATTGCCGTAACACTGCACTCTGTGTTGGACTTCTTTGAGTTGCATGAACTTTTCACTGTAATGCATCTAGTCAAACCGAAAAACAAGAGACGCATGTCTTTGTGACATCAAATGAGCTGAGTTCACAGCTCTGCAAGACACTGTTTACAGCAGCCCTAAGAAGTAATGGGCTTTTCCTTTCAAACTGTCACTGGTAAGCCAAACCTGGACTGCGGCCTTGAAGTATTTGCAACAAAACACATACCACATTCATCACAGTTTTGGCAAGACTTGTTTTGGGAACAACTGGATGAGTTACACTGTTTGGACAGAATATTCATTTAATAGTAATGTATTAATGAGACAAAGCACAAAAGCACATTGTTTATCCTGGCATTAAGCTTGTGTTTAAAAAAAATATATTGTTAGAATATACACATTATCACAATATTATGACCAACAATCAGTTGTAGCCAAGTGATCAGTTGATGGTGGCATATACACCACCAAACACATGAAAACCACCTCCAAGAGACAATACTTCAAACACAGGGTGGTGGGAGTGTACATGTCTGGGGTTGGTGTCCTGGCATGACCTGATGCCGCTAATACTAATGCATGAGTCTCTGAATACCAATGTACTAGGCAGTCCTAGCAGATCATGTGCCGCAGTACATGCTGACATTGTTCACTAATGGTAACGAGACAGTCATGGCCTAGTGGTAAGGATCTGGTCTTATGACCAGAAGGTTGCCGGTTCAATCCCCAGACAGACATGACTAAGTGACCTTGAGCAAGGCACCTAACCCCCTAACTGCTCCTTAACGGCGCCGGTGGATAAGGGCTGCCCACCGCTTCAGGCACAAATTCTCACAGCCTGTGTTCACTAAGTGTTTGTGTGTGTTTCACTGCACGAACGGTTGAAATGTGGAGGTCAAATTCCGATGTGTGTTTAATCTTAATCTAATCTTAATCTTAATGCCCCACCTCACTGCAAAAGGGAGATACACAAATGGCTTCAGGAGCATTACAGTAACTTTTGTGTCTCCTGGCTTGCTAACTTACTCAATCCCAATCTATTAGATCACTTGGATCAGCAGGTTTGCAGTGCTGACCCACAACCACACAATCTGAGTACCTCCAGTACACTTTTTTATTGATATGAATGTCACAAAATTAGAAAATGGTGAAAAAGCTGATAACTTCCATGCTACACCACATTGATGCAGTAATTTGTGGTAATAGAGCCCCATTCAGCTGACAGAGTGTGCTTATGCAAAGCTCTTGCCTGAAGTTGAACATTTCTGTATTGTAAATCTTTTTATGTTTGATGTTATTAAATATAATAATCTGAGATTTACTGGTCAATGTTTTTAAAGGCTTGAAAATGCCACTTTACATGTAATGAATATAAAATGTCAGTTTACATTTTTAAAATTAAATTATGAATCAAAAAAGCAATGACAATGCAAATAAGCAAACACATTAGTAATAATAATCTGTTGTTTTTTTTGGGGAAAAAAACTGTTTCTTTCAAATTCACATTCAATTTCCACACTTACCTGAACACGTTACACAGCCCTGAATATACAGCTACTGTCGTATCACTTTACATTGTAAATGAAGAAACCTATAAACCTGTCAAAACGCTTCTGTACTTGCCGAAAAGCACTGGCTTGAGGTTAAATTTGCAACTTTAACATGAAATGGCTTTTAGACGTATTTGTAAATGTATGAAGTCTCATATTTATATATTTTAAGACAAATGTTATTTGTTTTATTTATTTGAGGTATAAGTTAAAAGTAAATTCTGTATTTATATATTTCTATAACACATTTGTTAACTCTGTCACTGTGTCACTTTCCCACATGAATCAGCACATATAAAATAAAATAGTCACTGATTCCTACTGGTACATAAATGTAGATACAGCAGAAGAAAACAATACTGTGTATCAGTGGTGGCTGCTGAAAAATATTCTAGGTGGGGCTGTTGGAGTCATATTCAGTTTCCACATCCATCCTAATATTATATAACACAAACTGCAGGATACCAGTGCTCTGTGAAAGTCACTGACTATTGAGTTGGCATAAAAAATCAGCAGACTAATAGTTAATGAAAGCTGTCATTACTTGCAGGCAAATGTGCAAAGATATAAAGTACAATATGTATCATTAGATTAGCAACTGAGTCTGGTTCAGGAACATACATAAATTGAGTAAAAACATTATTAAGACTAAATATTAGACATTTCTAGGGTCTGTATTACATGTTGATAACATCAGATGTTCCTAAGCCACTGACTGACATAGCTCTGGTGATAAATGAAGCTCCTTTAAACAACAGATTCCATGACACTGATTGGCTAAATTTCTGTTGCTATGCAGTATCTTGTGTCAGCAGGTCAGTGATTGGCTGCTGTTTCTCTGACAGGGTGATATTTCTGTCACCTCAGAAGAGAGAAACAATGAACCAGGAAGCTCATTTCTTCCAATATATTTGATATATTACGCTATTGTGCATTTTTAGCACACACATACTAAAAATACATAGGTATTGATTATTTTTAAAATGAAAATAAAAAGCAACACCATGGAGTTCAGTGCCCACTTGGCCAGCCACACTGCTGTGTCCAAATCACTCTAACCAGTCTGAGATTCGAGTTAAGAGCTAGATACAGTTTGATGGAAGTTATGGAGATGTTTTTACATTAACAGCTAGATAATGTTAGCTGACTAAGTTTTAGTGTTTGTTTGTTTGTTTGAACACGTCTTCTTGAACACGTCTTTAGTTTAATGTAAATATATGTAAATATGATGGGCTGCACAATTCCTTTAACAATGTAACAGCACTTTTCTCAAAGACCTGCTGTGTGAGGTAGTGCAGCCAAGACTGTCCAGTCAAGACCTGTTTTGAGTCTTTAGTTTACAACTGGGCCTGTGAGACTAACATAACTGGAACTCAAAAGTCACATGAAATAACCCAGCTGTTACTGTAAAATAAATCACCAAATCACATCCAGTTATTAATGAAGGCCTCTCAGAATACTCAGTGTGATTTAGGACACAGATGATTTCTTCTGCTGTATCTACATTTAAGTACCATTAGGAACCAATAAGTACTTTACATGTACTTATGATCCATAAGGGAAAATAAATTCTTGGGACATTACATTGTAAATTACCATCTACTGTGATTTTGTCACATTTTTAGTACTGTATCTCAGTCAGGAACAAAGCAAACACTTGTTGGGGGTCTTTTCCTCTGGATCTTTGGTTAACAAGACATCATCGTACTAAAACATTAAAAAGAACTGACATTGAATGAACTCAGTTTTAAAAGGTTGACCTGTATCATTGTTTGGTAGATCTGATCAGCCGCATTCCTGCACAGTTTGGTGATGTCACTGCTCTGACACTACAATTAAACCTGCTAATTGCCTGCTGAGTTGAACCAGGTGTGTTTGATCAGGGAGATCACCAAACTGCGCAGGAATGCGGCTCTCCAGGACCAGGGTTGGCCACCCCTGCCTTAAACTAACCATAAATCTGGTGCTAACTCTAATGCTGGTTGTATCCATAACCTTAACACAGTCAAGGATCAACTGAGTTTCAACAGATAGTTTGTAAATAATCTGAATATCTATAGGAGACAATAGCGGTCTTTCTGAATAAAGCAAGACCGTTACTTTGTATGGTCAGAGGCAACAACAATCACTGTGTGTTAATGTGGAAAACAAAAACTATCTATAGCCTTAAGTCAAATATATGATATGTCCTAATATCAGCTATGCTCAGTATCATCAGATGCAAATGACACTATTCAGTGAATAATAATTAAGATGCTTATGATTGTGATCAGTTTTACTGTAATTAGTTCTGAGATATTCTACTAATTATAAATCATTATCACTAAACATGCACTCCTCTAATGGCAGACTGCAAAATACCATTTTAAACTGCTATAATAGTCATAGCAGCTCAGCTGTAGATATCTCTGGTGCTTTCTGCATGTGGGTGAGACAAAATCCTCCTCTGTGGGAGCACATAAAGGAGGCAGACAGAGTGAAATCTCATCAGTGCTGCTTGACTCCTACTGTATACAAAACACGTGTCTTAAACTGCTCAGTATCTACTAATTGAGAAGGAATTAACTGTATAAGGCTAAGCAGCGTCCCTGCCTTTGTCCCCACAACAATGACAACTTCTGCATTCTCTATTGGGCATTCATCCTGAGTATACTGTATTGACTCATTTGTATACCATTATAGAGACAGGATTTGGAAGGACTGTTTGTTATTCACAGCTAGAAGAGATACACATTCTGTATTAAACTGCACTGGAGAAGTATGCCAACAGTGATTTCAACAAAGTTTTAGCACTCCCCTGTTCCTCATTCTGTTTGTATTGGTTACATATGCCTGTGAGTCACTTCATCTGCTGCATTCTTGTTAAAGTGGATTGGATTATTATGTTTTATATCTATAACAGAATGTTCTAGATGGCTATTGTGGTGACAAAATCTGTTTGTAAGTTCTCTAACATATACATGGACAATTCACATTGTAGACATACATTAAAGAATTAGATTATTGTTCTATTTTGTTTATAATTTAATTCAAAATGGTAAACTGTCATATATTGTATGTTTGTTACATGTTGGAAAATCAACATAGTCCAAGTCTTTTTTGAGGCATGAAATGCTCTAAAATCTCCTGGTAGATGACTGTGTTGACTTTGGACTTGATAAAACACAGTGGACCAACACCAGCACCTCAAACCATCACAGACTGCAGAAACTGTACACTGGACTTTGGAGCACTGAGTAACAGTCCAGTTCTTTTTCTCTTTAGTGCAGGTAACACACTTCTGATGTTGTTTCTGCTTCAGGAGTGTTGAAATTAGTAATGTGACAGTTGTAGCTCTGAGAGATACACAGTATTTATACTGTTTGAACAGACATTTACTCAAACTCACTATCAAAATTATCTGAGATTCTGGATTTTCATGAGCTATAAGCCAAACATTCAACATTAAAACAAATGGCTTAAGTGTGTCACTTTGTGTGTAATGAATATAAAATATTTTGAATTGAATTCTGAACAAAAATGAGATTTGCCTTGATAATAAACATTTTTATGCATGACAGTATTTTTTTCTAAAACAGTGCTGTGATGCAATGTAGGAATTATACCAAATGTATTAGTTGTTTACAAAATGGATTTGTGCGTTTTTTTCTCAGTTCAATTAAATACAGAAGCAGCTTTGAAATGTCTGCAATGTAGGTCACACAGCACCCAACTGTAATCTGTTCTGCAGTGCAACAAATGCTTTGTGTGATGGATCAAAAACACTCCCTAATAATAAATAAATAATAACAACAACAACAACAACAACAACAATAACAACAACAACAACAACAACAACAACAATAATAATAATAATAATAATAATAATAATAATAATAATACTCTCACAGTCCAAAAACATGGAGGTCAGGTGAATACATCCTAAATTGTCCTTGTGTATGTATGTGTGTGAGTTCCCAGTGATGGATTGGCATCTGGGTGTCCTGGGTTTGGCTAAGATAGTTGAATGCCCTGGCCAGTGAAGGGGTTGAGGAATTGCTGTGACCCTGACCAGGATTAAGCAGATATGATGGATGGATAATAATATTAATAATAATAATAATAATAATAATAATAATAATAATAATAATAATAGACAATAGACCACTTAAGAAATGACAGCACAAAAATCCTGTATGATCAGATCCATTGTGAATAAAATTGCATATCAAAACCTTGTATTTATTCACTTCACAGCTTTGTATGTATTTTCATTTTATTTAATTGTTTTCATTTCATTAAAGAATAAAATGGCCCAGAATGATTTAATAACTAAATTAACATTAAGGGCATGACTTTCTTCTTCTGTAAAAGATACCACTTTGATTTTGTTGTATTAGAGAAGGTACGGAAGTCTTCCAAAGAAGAGCTAAACACTATGGATTGTCCTAATGGGAATCACTTCAAGTAAACGTGTGCTGGGGAGGAGACAAACAGAGAGATGGAAAGAGTAGTAGAGCGTTTGGCAGAGCCTGAGTGAATCCTGGGCAATTGTCCATGCACAAAGGCAAACACAAGTGGCTGCAGCCTCGGCCCCCTCTGCCGTGAAGCCACCATCTGCTCTGTCTAATGGGGGAAAGGGGAGGCAAGGGCATTGGATACTGTTCATTTGTGGGCCTCACCAAACAGGAAAGGAAGTACCATTTTGAAAACAATGGCAAATAACATGAGAGGTTGTCGACTACCAAACAGCAAACGGTACAGTTCACACAACAGAGAAGAGTGATCCAGGGACAATAGATCTCTCTTCAGGGTGTGCACAAATTCAGGTTGTGTCTGCAAGGAGGCAGGTAAAGGGCTTTTACTTGTTTAGGTTAATGCAGGGGCACTTGTAACCTTAGCTGGGTGTTAGTGAATCATTGATGGAGAGTATGTGAATAACACATGTTTTAGGCTGGGTAGCATAGCAAGTCCCTGGGGTTGGGGTGCGTAGTTATGATTCAAACTCACCGTTACACCAGTGGACAGGGTTCATGAAACAAGGCGTTGGTCTCCTCCAGTAGACCCAGTTGATCAGTAATGGGCTCCACAAGGCTGGGTAGGAATGGGCCAATGGTCTATGTTGATAATCAGATTTTTAAAAATCTGGGCTTTGTCCTCCTACAACTGAAGAAATCCTTGCAGTGTCTGGTTAACACATTGCGAGCACCCACCACATTCTCTCGAGTTTGTTTTCTTGGTTGACACGTTCATGAAGACAAACCATTCATTGTCCACTTGGCACAGATGTCTGCACTCCTTTCTTCATATACAATATAGGCATCTAATCAACAATGCTGCTTTGACTTTTTCTTTTGTCCAGTGTCATTTTCTGACAAGCAGTCCTGATATTGACTCCTTTGTAGCAGGATAGCTTGTATTAGGTTATTATTATCATGTTATAGCTCCTTGTCATTGGACTACAGTCAGAACAATAACAGTCTAATGCTGTTCTGGCTGAGTGTATATATAGGTCATGGAAGTGCACTCACTTGCTTTGTCTACCTGCAAAATCACTGCCACAAGGTTCTTTCCATCCCTACGTTGTCTTCACTCACCCACCTGCTTTCCTTTGTCCTTTTTGAATGGTCTTCTCCTTCTGATCACCTCCTTTTTCCTCCCTAGTAACAAAGCAGGAGAGCTGAGGCTCAGCTCAGTCTGTGTGAATGGAGCCCCTTTAAGCTGTGAGTGGCACTGTGTTGTCTCCTCTTCACCATCTGTCCTGTTCTCTTTCCCTTTGTGAAAAGCAGAGGAGAAAGGAGAAATGCCAAATGTATGTGTTCTGCTACACCGGTCTTCTCCTCCAGCCTGGGCTCCTCATAATGGTGCCTAGCACTCCTCTCCTGCTCAGTTTGTAAACATATCTCAGCTCATGTGATTTGCTGCCTGCATCACAGCTCTCCTTTCACCCGCCCCTCTCCTTTCCTTTCCTCCTCTCTCTCCCTCCCTAGCTCATGCTCTCTCACCCTCCTACCCCTCTCCAGCTGCAGGCTATTAAGAGGTGACAGTGGCCAGACAGGCAGGCTGTGGTCTGCAAAGGCCGTGAAAGGAATGGGGGTCGATTAGCTACTCTGTTGACTTACACAATACATAAACAGAGATCAGTCACAGTGAGAGACGACAAGAGACAGAGAAATATAAGGGGGGGGGGAGAGAGAGAGAGAGAGAACTAGCTCATATCTGACAAATTCAGCCATGCATTAGTCAGTATAATGAGAAACATGATCATAATTATATGTGATATTACAATGAGATGTATAACATACAGTAGTAATGAGATGTATATTAACATACAGTAGTCATAATGAGAAGTGAATCAAATGCTAAAATCATTTTAAGTCCTAATGACATTGTGAGACATAACTTGCATATTAGCCTTAGTTTATATATTAGTCTTAGTCTTAGCAGTTGCCAACTAATTCTTGCTAAATAATAAGTCTTAAGCTTAATGACATACTTAAAAGCCTGGAATATTTAACCCTAAAAAGTCATGTGTATCACATAAGACCTGTCATCACTGTGATAAATGACTGACAAATTATCTTACAAAATTTATTAATTTATTACTTTACTGATATAATGTATAAAATGTATATACATGTCTCTTGCCCCCTGGTGGATTATTTATGCACTGCATGCACCTCAGGATACATGCAAATTTCTAAGTCTAAATTTGAGTAAACTTGAAAAGAAAGCTCAGTGTTTGTGTTCTGTATGTTGTATTTGTTTAAACATGCTGTGAGTAATCGATTCTGGATGTATCAAATATGATACAAAACAGACCTCATATATTCAACATGTTAATTTTCTCATAATTGGTCAGAAGGTCAAAGAGTTAAAGAGACCTATTTTTCTGCCACTATTCTTTGAAAAACAGTTTTCAGTATGAACTTTAATACACTTAAAGGCTTACCACAAGCTCATAAATATAGAAAAAAACCTGTAACCTGTAACATGTAAGTGTCTAGTGTACTGGAGACATAGTCTACGTTATAGCTTCCATGTCCGTTAATTGGTTGAATTGTCATTAGTAGATAAACTGTTCTGATCTGTTGAAACTCTCAGCACTGTTATGGTTAGATTTAAGACCTGACTTAAGATAAGGATGAAGGAGTATAATTACGTCCATGTTAAGATAAATTCAATCAAGTGAAGCAGCTGTATATAATGAATGCATAGCATAATGATGTAGAGATGTTATTAACTAGAAAGCTCTGCAACAAGCTGATAATAACTGAGCTAAATAAACAACATGTTAGTGTGCAATTACCTGATGTCTCCATACATTCTGAATCAAGGGCCTGTATATTGTATTTATACAGGAGGAAAGTGCCTGTTTTAGAGATATCTAAAAACCAAGGTGAACTGGAGGCTTATTACTGCTATTTTTAGAAGCCTCCTCATGTTGTGTTTGCCACAGTTTTACCCCCTGCCAGTGTTTCAAGAGAGGAAATGCATGAGCCATCTGGAGCTGCTGTACCAGCAATGTGAATGGAAACCTAATTAACCATTTCAAATCTAACATCACCACAATATTTGCTGTGCAACAGTGAGGTTAGTGCATGTTAACTAAGTTCATAGTCATGGCATGAATCCAGTGACTGGAATACAACACAGTTCAGCAACAAATCTGGTATTGTTTGAAACAAACAGGCCAGTTTATTTAAACAGCTTATTGTAAATCTTACAATTGCTTAACCCTGAAAGAACAAAAAATGGCTGAAAAGCACTCCTCATAAACAAAATATGATAATACCATCAATTTTTCTACACGACTATTCTACAATAATAATACTACACTAATGCAAGTAACTGTACCACTATTAGTAATACCACTAATAGTATTTAATATGGTAAAACTTGTATTACTGTAATATTTCCATTCTAGTACAGTGGTACTACCATCATGGTAGTGTCCAAAAACCATGATGGTTGTACTGTTGTACCATCATACCACCATGAAAGTACCACAGTATACATCATCATGGCCTAGACATGTTACCTCATAAATGATTACCACCACAATTCATACCAAACATGTTGCACACTACTGTTTACACTACTATTTGCACTACAACACTCCTGCACCTGTATATTGTCTGTACATTGTTTGTTTGATGTATATTGTTTGTAAATTGTATATTGTACTGTATATTTTCTTAAATTATATGTTGATGACTGTAACTAGAGAGACACCAAACTACTGGAACCAAATTCCTTGTGCGTGACACCATACTTGGCGAAATAAACCTGATTCTGATTCAGTCATTAAATCAAGTATTTAACTTTGGCCCGTATTTACTTCTTAGGATGAGGCTGCTGATCTGGGATCAGAAGATCTCCTTTCGTTAACACTGATTAAACATTGAGTTCATTTGCATAAACATCAAAATTTTTGTCATTTTTCAGTTTCTGATATAATCTGAAAGTGCCTGTTGGTCTTTACGTTAATGAGTAAATTTCACAATGACTAGATCAACAGAAATAACAAAAAATGACTTAAAAAACCATCTGGTTCCACTGACTTCCATTAAAAGCAAAGTAAGATTTTTCCTTCTCCTGTAAAGTTTCTAGTTTTTGCAGATGAACTCTTGAAATACATGAGACCTGATCCTGTACCCGTGAGATGATAATTAAGGGGCACTGTCAGTAACTCTCTAATGTATCTCTAAAAATTTGAATATAGTGAAAATGTTCATTTTCCTTCATATTTAATGTAAAATGTCATATATATGTTATATTCAATACATGTAAAGTGACATATTTCAAGCCTATTTTGTTTTACTGTTGATATTGTGTGAACAGTATTTTACTCAAACTCCAAATGAAATATTCTAATAATTTGAGATTGTGGATTTTTGATTTTCATGAGCTATACGCCAAACTGATGAACATTTAAAAAAGACTTGGGTAACACTTTATAACAATTTTCATTAATAAGCCATTAAATAATGATTAATAACTGTGAACAAATCATTAGTTCATGAGAATTTGAACATGAACAGTTGTTTATAAATGACAGTTCATGTAGTTACTAATGATTGTATTCATTTTTGCTAATGTTAACAAATCATTAATAAATCATTAGTAAATAATTTGTTAATGAAATTCTCATGAACTAATGATTTGTTCACGATCATTAATCCTTAGTTAATGAGCTATTAATGAAAGTTATTATAAAGTGTTACCAAGACTTGAAATATATCACTTTATGTGTGATGAGTATAACATATGACCTTTTGAAATTAAAATTATGAAGAAAAATGAACTTTCTTCAGTATATTGAAATTTTTTGGCACTGTATTTTAAAGTCATCAGGCCTAAATAGGCTTTTACACTTCCTCTGTTCAATCTATCATTAGTTTATGTCATCCAAACAAAAATTATTTACAAAAGCATCATAAAGGAGGCTGTTATTGCCAGTGAAATGTTTACTTCAATATATCAAGTCCATTTCTTTTTCAATGGCCTCGTGGTTGTTCTGTGTGTAACTGAACCATTTATTGAGTCGGCTGTATAGAGGAGCTCCTTCGTTCTCTCTGTATAAGTAGACTCCTGTGATGCGGTTCCACTCCAGGCTGGGAATGACACTTTTGGCTCCCTGACTCTCTGCCAGAAGCTCCTTTTCTTCCTTGTCCAGGGCCACAAACCCAAAGAAGCTCTTGATACTCTCAGCAGCACGGATCTTGGAATGAACATCAGCAGTCCGCTGGAAGAGAGTGTGCTCATTGGAACGATAGCTGGACCAGTATGCCTCCTGCTGGTAACCCAGAGGAGAGCAGCATCGCTTCAGACACAGCATTAGGAACACAGTGAGTGAGATAACAGCCACCATCAGCCAGCCCAGCAGCTGAACAGCAGAAACAGAAAAGACAGATGATGACAGCAAGGTAGCAGAGCAGGTATCTTAAATAATTTATACTAATGTATACTAAAGATATTCTTTAAGGTGAATATATATATATATATATATATATA
>BRDA01004339.1:48646-76168 GCA_036984385.1 Crenuchus spilurus | reverse complement strand
CAACGCGTCGTTTCAAAATGCACCACGGGGGTAAGTGTTTACTCGGGGGTACGTGTCACGTATCAGGTGTATACGTCTCGCGACCGGGACCTAGATACAAACACATAGATCCAGGGCCAGCGCTCTGCATATGTGGACTATGCACTGTGCATGGGGGCTCATTTGTGAATGGGGGCACCACGTAAAACTTTGCTGCGCAACCTACTCCACCCCCCCCCCCACTGATCCGGCAGTACAGTTTTGAGCAAAAATTCATTTTTCACACATGAATTGGCCATTGGCCCGTCGAACAATGGCCCCGCCTGCGATGGACTTTGATCTCACGGGAGGATGTGCATTCGCGGCAGAGACTTGCGTGCTGGAGGGAGGCATAATGGGATCACTCAAAGCATGTGTGCTTAGGGCACCCACATGCTTAGCACTGGTACTGCATAGATCAAAAAATACAAAATGAATCGCACAGGACTGATACATCAGAGGAATTATAAAGGGAATGTAATCATAGATAACAGACACAAGGCAGGAAACAGGTGAACACAATGATCAATGAGGAATGACAGGGCAGACCTATGAGAAACAAGAAACAAGGCGGAAGTCATGGACATAAGGCATATGGGGCGGGGTCTTCACAAATACTGATTAGTCTGATCACAATACCCAGATGCCTCCAAGTCCAGAGAGGTCAACATCGTTAACATGGTAAACAATGTTTTTATTTGCTTGTGAATGTAACTCTGTATTGTACTGCTTGACAAACATTTGCCAACGTATTGCCCATGTGGTCATATCAGCTATTCATGAATTACAGTTCTTGATGCAGTACCATATGAGAGATCTGAGATCACATGTGTTCAGCTAAGCACACTGAAATTCCTCCAGATACTTTGAATTGTTTAATGACATTACGTACTGTAGAGTGTAAATGTGCAAATCTTTTCCAAGCTTTCTTTGAGAATACATTATTAAATAACTCTGTCTCAACATGTTTAGAAAATTCAGGAATGGATGTACATTATATCACCAAATAAGTTGGTGTTTGACTTACTGTGAGCTTTAAAAATGTATAAAACCTTAAGACAGTAGCAGGCCTGCAAGAAGACTCATCTTGGATCAGATTTCTTGTGTGTATCACTGTCATCAGAACTAAAACTAATTCTAGGTCATCTTTTCTTGTTCTGAGAACATTCGGCTACATGAAGTTTTGTTATTTTGTTTTGTTTATTTTTTGAGTGCACCGAGAGAAGGTTTGGTAATGTAGATTTACAGACACAACCTTGTTATTTAGGTGATTATTGAGTTCTTTGTTAGCAACCTTTAAGTGTTTGTTAGCAGTATATGCCTCACAGTTGTAAACTACAGACTCAATAAATGTCTTGGCTTATTGACTATATTTGAATTAAGTGGAAAATGTATAAATAATGACTAACTGAACCATTCCTTTAAGGTCTGCTTTTTTAGAAGGTAGTGTAGACATTATCTAGGACAAAGCAGAAGGCCCTGCTACATCCTCTCACTCTCTCTCTGTAGGATATATGTTCAGGAAATGATATCATAGTTTTCAGAAACTGCACATCTGAAAGAAAGAAAAAAACAGAGAAAAGTAGGTGAAGAGGTTAGAACATTTTTCTGAATAAGTGCATTTCACACATTTGCTGCAACTCTGTAGCACTCACTCATATTTTGTCTGTGAGAAATGCCCTGATGATACTGATACATCCTACTGTCTAGAACATTATAGAGGGGGAAATTCTGGACCTGTCCGCTTTATCAGAAATCTCTGTCTTGTAGCTCAACATTGCTCATCTGGACAGTGAGTGGATATACACGATGAGTATTTCTAATAAAGTGGCCAGTGATTGAGGCAAAAACAAAACAAACAAAAAAATAAATAAATAAAATAAAACAAGAAAAAAAAAACGGATTTCTAATAAAATGACAGTGAAGTGTAGATTTACAGTATTTTCTAGGACAGGTGTGGCTTTTGCAGTGCTTGTCTTAGCCAGTCTTCTTTGCAGGTAGACCTGCTCCATCCACTTATGTGGTGCAGAATGCTTCATTTCAGTCATTATTTTGCCAAACTGAAGCACTGCTAGTGCAGAAATGAGTGAGAAATGCAACAACAGTAGGCACATGAAACCAGGAGATGGTAAATTGACTAAACTTGAGAGAATTTTTTGCATGAATTATTCAGATAACCCAGAGAAAAGGTCTTGACTGTTTATCTGACTAGTCTGGATGCTTAATGAATATTTGATTATTTTTTTTGCATATGTGTCTTAGCAGTAGACTGTATATTAACAATGTTCATGATGGCAAACATTTGTGGTATAGTAGTGTCTACAAACAAGTGTACATTATATCCAAGTTAATGTTGCATTTTGTTTATGTGAAGCTTTCCAGAATTCGTTTCTCAGAGTTTTCTATTAACTTTTAACCTTTAAGTGATTAATTGGCCACTCTATGTGCACAAACAGAAATGTATCTCTGTATTTAACACATCCATGCAGAGAAACACACACACACACACACACACACACACACACACACACACACACACACACACACACACACTAATGAACAAACAGACTATCCACAGTGCCCAGACAGCAGTTGGGGCTAGGTGCCTTGCTCAAAGGGCGCTTCAGTCATATCCTGTTGTTCACAAGGATGGTTAAAAAAATAAAACCCGAAAAACAGATGGTGTTGTTAATATAATATCACACTTCATTTTATTTTCAAATAAGGACATGTACTGTTCCATTACTATTATTCTGAGAACATTTACTCCTAACATTTAGATAACATTCCGCAAGTGCTCCCTGTTCTATACTATCTCTATGAAGACTGATGTACACATAAAAGTAAGTGAGATATGTTTGAATGTGTGATTTTGTGCCTGATTTTGACTGTAGAGAGAACAAACTTCACAATGTAGTATAATGCTTTCATGTTTTCCTCAATGTTTAATTTTATTGCCATGCCTAAATAAAAGTTGATGTTATAATGTTGGATGTCATGGTAGGACAAAAGCAAACAGGTCTAAGCATGAATCCAACAACTATAATGGCAACAAATCCATATTAGATCACACAAACTACCATGTGATTAACATGATTTTTTATGTGGTTATCAGGAGATAAGATGTGTAAAACCCTATCCAGCGCCCAGTAAAAGTTCACAACTGACCAGGATGAAGTAGTTAAAATAATGGATGGATGGTTGTGAAGCCTTCTGCTACAGGCTCATACCTGTCTTTGTCTGTTTACGTCATCTACGTATCATGTCTCCAAACCCCAGCCATATCATGTCTTGTTCATTGCACAGCCCTGGCCTCTCATTCAGCCTTTGATTGTGTTTGCTATATAGTTTCCCTCGTATCTCACAGTACTCGTCAATCATTGTTATCTTAGTCAAGCGTAATGTCTTCAGGTCCATGTTTTCTCATAGCTAAGTTTTGTTTCACAGTCACAGTATATGTAATAAAGCCTTGCTTTGGACAACACCACTGCATCTGTCTCCTCCTGCCATACCAGCATGACAATGGTTATAAGGCGATCTCCTTAATAGTTCAGTAGTTTCTCATAGACCAGGGGTTCTCAAATGGTCTTAGTCTGGGACCAACATTTCCTCATGGTCATTAAGTCACAACCCACTTTTCTAGAATACAACCCAAACAAATTTATTTTTGAAAAATAGCCTTGAGATTTGGGGGGGACATGAGCAGCAGGGCGGGGTGCTGGAACATAGACTAATATTATGAATTACATTACTATTATTATACTAACTAAAAACTATTATTATTTTCACAATACATTACTTACAAATTATTATTTATATTTTCCTTGTTATTATCAATAATATAATAATAACTATTGAGTTTTATTAATAATAAAATTATAAAATATATATTTAGCATTAAATATATATTAATATATTATTATTTATTATTATTACATATTTATTTAATAATAATATAACTTTTATTTATTTAAATATAATATAACTGTTAAAAGCATGTAGCATAAAATTGTCACCCAATCCTTTTCAGCCAACTTCACTCCAACGCATTACCACCAATTTTACACTTATGTTTGAACTGTATTGTCAACAGACCTCATTTACATAAAATTATACCTCATTTCTGAGTAAAAACAGGCAGAAATTCTGAATTAATTTGATAATAGTTCAACACAGATTCAAATGTTAAACGCTGTTTGATGGACCGCGGGGACATGTTAGCAAGAAACGAGAAAGCCAATGGATGAGCTTGTGTGCAGTCTAAAGTTAAACAGGCTTCAGATTGAGCAGCTTGGATTTCTGCTGGGTGCTAATGCTTGACTCGTCTCCTTTTAATATAGCGTAACATTGTTTTTGGAAGGTAAAAACTGCAGGGGACCAAAACTGCCTTTTTAAAAAGCGTAAGCAACACGTCCCGTCCCACCCCCAAATTACGTCCGTGCCTTCAGCTTATGAAGTCTTCTTTTTAAAAAGCCTCACTGGCTTGGCTTTACAGACATGTTTCGTTTGTAAATTCGCATAACTTTGGATGTTTTCATGCCCAGCACTTCATTACAATTAACACACTGAGGTGTCTGTCCGTGTTTGTCCTCAATGAATGAAAATCCACATTTCAAATGCTGCACATTATATTTGCGTTTTGCCGTCTTGCCTCTGAACATCATCACAAATTTAAAGAGAAGGGTATTTTTAGAATGAATGGTGGTTACCATGGCAAGAAGTATGCTGCGCGCATCAAGATAAATGATGAATACGTAATCAGATAAAAATAATTAAATAATCATTCAAGCTTAATTGTTTTAAAATGTATTTATTTATTACAAACTGTCCGCGACCCACCCAGAACATGTTGCGACCCACCACTTGAGAATCGCTGTCATAGACAACAATGATATCAGATGAAAGAACAAAGTGAAAATGTACCTGTAATTTTAAATCTGTTGCTCAGATTTTTCTTCTAAAGACCTAAAATATGTCTCTTCTTGAGTTTTATTTCAGATCTTAGTAAAGTCTCATATTGTGCTCAGGTTTTGTCAGATCATGTTTGCTAAAGACAGGATTCTCAATATAAGCTAATTCCTCACCTAGGACTAATTTCATTTGCTGTGAAAGAACGTTGTGATGTTTCTCTGGTCCAGACATATCTCATAAGGCTAAGGAGACTTAATGGACATTATGCTATAACTCATGTGTGAAATTCATGTGTGCTTTTTCTAAAGTTACAGAAAGCCGCTGTGTCCACTACTGCATTTCTTAGTTGACTAGTCTATGCAACCACAAGACCACGAGAATAATCTCTCTGCATGCATGTGCATGTGTGTGTGTGTGTGTGTGTGTGGGTGTGTGTGTGTGTGTGTGCCTCAGGTAGATATTTGTGTGAATGTGGTTGGGTGTGTTGCTATTTAGCATAAACAGGAAGTAGGTTTTATCTGCAGATGCAGGCAGTGTTTCTACTGGGTTTGCAGAAAGTTTCTGTTATCAGATATCAAATTTGCCATCTTTTTGGTTTTCATCAAAAAAAAAAACATGAATTTATGAGGTGTAGAATAGCATAAACTAACTGACGAAAGGTTACAATAGGTAAAATGAAATAATGATCCGAATAAAGTTTTACTATCAATAATCAATTGGAGTAAAATGTCAAACAAATCCTGGAGTTCAGAGTTGCCCTGGAACCCGAAGTGGCACTTTTTAGAACATCCATCATTTTATCAGCACACAAAATGATGTACGTATGACTCTGTTCTTTTTATGGGGCTTTTTAGTTTAAAATAAAATGCTCAAGCTCCAAAGTGTTGACTGATCAATAGTAAAGCAGTTCAGGAGCTAAACCTACACAACAGAACATTAAAATACTTCATTTCGAGATTTAATAAAAAAACTTTTTCCAAAATATTGTATATTTTTTAAATACACTAGCAGTGTACAGGGGATGTGAATTATTGTCAAATTGGATCTAGTTTCAAACTACTTTAAAACACATGATTTTTGTTGATTATATGTCACCATTTATGGATACATTATTCTAAATTTCTTTTCTTTTTTACTGAGTATGTTTGTTTTTGATGATTATGAAACAACTCATAACTTTTTTTTTTTCAATCCAACTCCTAATTCTTGCCTTGAGTGATTTTCACTTTTGTTATATTTATTTTTATAAAAAATAAAATGAGGGTGTCCACATCCTCTCCATGCAAGCTCTCCACTGGTGCCCCACAAGGCTCAGTAGTGGGTCCTCTTTTTTTCTCACTATACACTCTTGGTGAAATAATTTCTTCTCTTGGATTTTCCTATCACTGTTGTGCTGATGACACTCAACTGATGTTTTCCTTCCCTCCTTCTGACACTTGGGTATCCAGCTGCATCTCAACATTTTTGGCTGACCTCTCTACATGGATGACAACCCTTCACCTGGAGCTAAACCTTAGCAAGACTGAGCTTCTATTCATTTCTGAAACCACTGGTTTGTATCTTGAACTTTTTATCCTGTTTGAAAACTCCATTGATATTTTGACCAGATATCATTTTCTACTTACATCGCAAACTTGACTTGGTTGTGCAGGTTCCTCCTCTTCAACAGTCAAATGGCCCGACCCTTTCTAACCCAAGATGCCACCCAGGTGCTTGTGCAGTCTTTCATCATCTTAAGACTTGACTACTGCAACTCGCTCCTGGCTGGTCTTCCTCCATCAGGCTCATGCAGCTGATTGCATTGTTATGCTCTTATATTGTGTATAATTGTGTGTCTTTCCTTCTTTTTAGGTATTAGTAATGGTTTGGTTCTAACGGTGTCTGAATTGGAGAGTGGATTTGACTTTTACCTGTCTGTATAAGCTGAGATGATTGTCTCAATGGAAACAAAGCCCAAACATGGCAGCTTACATTACAAGGAGACCCATGTCTGAACAAGAACTGCTACTGTATGTCCAAAATAAGAGAGCTACATCAACACCTTACTTCAAAAGGCATCAATACTTGTCCTGCCCTGCTTGTTTTTATTGTCCAGCTTTCACACACATGGCAAACTGCAAACAAGACAAGTGACCTGAACAGTTCATAATTCTGAACTTTGTAGAGAATCATTACATTTGACAATCTTTTCAAGCTCCTTTATCCTGGTTCTGCTGAATGGTAATCAGTGTCACATTTCTGTCCACTAATTCTATACACTATTTATTCTCCATCGGCAGTAAAGTTAACTGTTTATTCAGTTTCCTGATCTCTGTTATATTCACATTTAGTGGACATTTTCAGTAATCTGCTCATCTCAAACTCCTGTTACAGTAAAGCACCTTCCTGTCTTCTGTCCTGTTTCCTTACAGAAATTACGGCACTGATTCTCACAAAGGATATCAAAACATCTCTCAGACCTTCACCCACAACACATTCTCAGTAAGTAAAAGAGCATTTCTGATCTGTGCTGGAAGAAGTCTTCAGAAATCAACTGAAAAAATGAACCCATAACCAGCCTAGATTGCATTAAAATAACAGAAACGTTTCTTTCAAAACTCTCACATAACCAACCAAGGAATTTCATCATCGGTCCTGCAAAGTATTGCAATCCAGGAGGCAGCAGTTCTTTAGAGACTGAATTCAGTGAAGTCATTAATTCACATTCTCTTGTTTCATAGCAACTGCAAAGTCTATATACGTATTTGTAACAACTTTGGAAAGCATATTTTTATTTCTCTAAAAAAGGTGGTATTAATCATAATATAACTTTTTCACATATGCAAAGTCCACTCTCAACTATAAATATCATGAAAAATAAATAAAAAAACAGCATTTTCCGAAATTGCTGAAGCAGGTATAAATGCTCACAACAATGCCAAGTCAGAAAATGCAGAGACAGTATGAAAAAAAAGTGTTTCTTACATTTACTTTGACTTTATTGTTAATTGCAATGTCTGGTCAACTTCATTTTACATGTTAATATACAACCATTCCTGCATTTCAGGCCTGCAACACATGGAAAAATGTTGTAATGGGGGCAATTTAAATGTGGTAGAAAAAAGAACTAAATAATTATTTCTAACAGGTAATGTTAACAGGTGTTTGTGATTTGAGAATCTCCAGTTTGTAAACAACTGAGTGAGAAAATTATAGAAATGTTTAAAATCAATGTCCCTCAAAAGAAGTTTGGAAAGGATTTGCATATTCTCTCTCTACAGTGCATAATATCATTAAATGATTCAAGGAATCTGGACAAATTTCACTGCATAAAGGGCAAAAATACAGCCTAAGCTAAACACATGTGATCTCTGAGCTCTCAGATGGCATTGAATCAATACTGATATAACTACATAGGTAAGAGATACAGTAACTTTATCAAACCTTTGTCAAGCTCTACAAAACAGTTACATTTACAAGTGTCACCTAAAACTTTACTGTGCAGTATGTATTTTAATGTATTTATGACTTTTGAATTTAAAACATACTGTATATTGTGGTCAGAAAATCCATATTCCAGTCATTATTTGGAAGAAATGGACGTTGTACGCTCCAGACAATACAGACAGTGAAAAAGACCATCCAGGCTGTTATCAGCCTGGTCCAAAAGCCAGCATCCTGCTATGGGGGTTTGTGTTGATGCCTTTGTCAAAGGTCATTTAGTAGTAAAGTACTACTAAATTTTTACTACTAAAGTAGTAAAGATTTTAGAGCTACATATGCTGCCTTCAAAATGACATTTTCCAGGTACATTAATGTATTATCAGCAAGACAATGCAAAACTACATGCTTGCATACCTTACAAAGGCATGACTGCAGAAGAAGAGGGTTCAGGTACTGGACTTTTGAACTTTTTTTAGAATGTGTTGTAGGCCTAAACTGCAGGAATGGATGTATATTAACACATGAAATGAAGCTGACCAGACAAAACATTTTTAACAATATATTAGCATTTTCCATACTGTCCCAACTTTTTCTGATTTGAGAAACAGATTTTTATCTGTAAACTAATTTTTGAAGATATTGTTACCATTCATACTATAGTCGTTTTTTATGTGTAATTACTTTAATCATTCTGGTTCATGCAAAGTGTTTGACCAGATTTAGATATTGTAGAGAGTATTGAGCATCTTATTGATTATGCACTGGCCCACTATATCACTGCCCAACCCTTGAGCAAGCTGTACTGACAGTATTTGTACATATTAGAATGCAACACGGTTATGAAACTTTCTGTCGTGAGTGGGTATTGAAAGACAAAGTTGGACAGTGAGATAAGTTGAATGGGCTGTTTGTTCTATGTCTCACTTCTGCATTTTGTTTCTGAGGTCGTGTTTCATGCCATAGCAGGAAACTAAGCTCAACGGGCATTGACATAGGAGGAAGGACGCAGCAGGAGTGCAAGCTCGCAATAACAAATCTTGGATTGATCTGTACTGCACCTCTAGCCTGAACTGTGTCATATACCACTTCTACCATTAGTTAGCTGCTTATTCCTCAATTAATACATATTTGCATTGACTCATCAACAATGAAAAACAGTAGAACAAACAGCAAACATCCACACATTCCATTAAGCTGCTCAGACAATATTGGTAAAACAGATTAATATCAGTCTTAGACCTGAGCAATAATTGTTAACCTATTGTTACCCTTTGACTTGCAAACTAGCATCATGCTTAGAGATGAGGACTTTTATTTTGCTTGAGAATAGTTGTGATAAGTGCTGCACTTTCTGTTATTCACCAAATAAGGCCAGATCATCTAGGCATTTTGTTACAGGTCAGAGATCACTTTACTAGAAACTTCTCACAGCGTACATCCACTCACGTGCCACTTTATTGGAAACCCTACAGATCATATATCATCTGCTACTGCACAGTTTATCAGCCCTTTCCCCCATTCATCACTGTTCAGTTTATGACCCAGATAGCATTTGTGTGGTGGTCCATTCTGACCTCAGTAACATTGACATTGTAGTATCAAAACATTGTGTGTGGTGCTGGTATGAGTTTATCAGACTCTGTGGTCGGTGTTACTGCTGAACTAATTGTCGGCCACCAACAAAAACATATCTAGAAAAGAGCATCTGCTCTAGCATCAATGAATCACTATAATTATTATCTGAAATAGTGTGTTTGATTTGGATTACACGTCAAAACTACATGAAAGGAGATCTCCATGAGGACGGTTGGTAACTACTGGACTAAAAGTCTCCATCTGGGTGGAGTTTCCATGTTCTCCCCGTGTCTGTGTGGGTTTCCTCTGAGGACTCCTCCCACAGTCCAAAAGCATGGAGATCAGGTGAATCAGCTACTCTTAATGACCCTGGTGTGTGTGAATGAAAGTGTATGTACATGTGTTTCCGCAGATATGCTTGGCACTCCATTCTGGGTGATCCCCCTAGTATTTGATGCCTATCTCCAGGTGGATGGTTGCTTCCTGTTGAGACGCTGTGCACGATTGCCTGCTGATTCTCACTGGTGTGTGTGGTTGAGTTCAGAGTATGTAAAACAATTGTGTTGATTGTAAAGCATCCTTGGGTTTGAGAAAGGCGCTATATAAGTGTAACATTGATTCATAAAGGATGGCTATCATCAATAGATGAGCTACAGTCTCTAATTGTACACCAGCAAAGTGGAGCTAAAAGAGACAGAGGGGCTTCTGAAAACATGACTGGGGAGTGTATTAACAAACCATGCAAATATGTAGGGACCTGGAGACCTTTTGCTGGTCCTGAGTAAAGAAGTTAAACACATAAAAGTACAAACGTCTTTGTAGTAGCAGGAAGAAATTAACACTGAGGTGCCGGACAAGGAGTAGGACATCAGTCAAAGAACTGCATGTGTGGCTTAAGTTGTTCTTTAAAATGTTTCACCTGAGACTTAGTCATGAAAGTAGACGATGAAGTACGCTAATTAACAGAGGCATTATGTGTAGAATAGTAAATAGGAAAATAGTATTTTATATTAAAATGTCTTACTGGGGACTACAGAAGTATTTTTGCTTTGTTCCCCAAAATGCTAATTGCAGTCCTGTTGGATTGTGATGAGCCCATACAGTATGTGTTCATACTGCTAGCTAGTGGTGAAACAAGAAGAAGAAGAGGAAGAAGAAGAAGAAGATGTAGAGGCATATGTTCAGACTATTCACACTTTCTGCAGTTATGAAGTGAGAATGCTTGGACTATGTTTGTGCACAAGCAGTATGTGCAGAAAGAGCTATTTTAATTTGGGTGTGTATGAGATAGAGAAATGTTTGTGTGTGTTAGAGAGAGAGAGAGAGAGAGAGAGAGAGAGAGAGAGAGAGAGAGAGAGAGAGAGAGAGAGAGAGAGAGAGAGAGAGAGAGAGAAACCACATACTTCCAGTGAGTCAAACTCCGCTGTTTTGTGATTTCCTGTCGCAGGTCTTGCTTAAATACTAAAAGCTGCCTCTCTGTAATGCCTCTCAACTCCAACAGCTTTCAGCACAGCTCATCACCTCTACACTACAGGTTGATCTTATAACATTGTTGGGACGTTTAATTAAAAAAATAGAAAATATATTTTTTTAAAAATAGCACTTCCTTTCAGGCTTAAGAAGTGTATATATTGCAGACATACTGTATATACTTCACCCTGTAGCTTATCCGCACTTATCTAATCACTTTTTTTAGAAACAGAAACATCTAAACATCTTCCAATTTCAAACATCTAAAAATTAATTAGACAAGAACATCCTTCTTTTAAGCCTTTTTTTCTCTTTTACAGCACACCCTCATGTTTGAAAGCGATATGTTTTCTACTTTTAGTATAGTTTTTGCATAAAATAGCCGATCTAATCATCTGAACTTTATCACGTACGCTGTATGCACTACTAGCCAATCATAGCGCAGGAGGCGGGGCTTGTCGGAAAGCGGGTGTGAATAAAAAAAAAACTCGGTGGGGGGTTTTATTTCTCGCTTTGGAGGTGTTGTAGGTCTTTTCGCTTCACTCTCCGCACCGTACAGCGATGCAGCTGCTGAAAGAGGGTAATTACTTTTTACTTTATCTTCTAAAGCTCAGATCACTATTATCGTGAAGTAGATCCTGTAACTGTGACATTACAGCTGTGATGAGAGACTAAGGTACTCGACTTGATACATTAACTTGAGCTCTTAACAGTCTGAGCAGCATTAAGACTCATATAAACGAAGGTTTTGTACTGAGCTTAAGTCGTTCTTAAGTATCTGAGCAGATGTTAAGTTTCTAGTGTATATACATATATGTAATCATTGTTATTTATTCACTTTCTGTATTAATCCTTTTGAAAGAGTACATAAGGTTTGTACATGGTTAATGTCTGATAATAAGGATTACGTATGCATTGATGTAGTGCACATATTCATGTGAACGGAAGTCTCCATTTATGTATTAGCCAATAAGGGCCATGCTTAGTAAAGTCTTTGTTTAGATATAAATATCAATGGAGGCAACAGATAAAAAGGCTGCTAACGATGGCAGATTGTCTAATCCAATCTGTTCAGCCATTCAGAAACACTTAATAGTCTTAACTCCAAGTTTGAGCAGCTTCTCTAACACATCTGCAGGCTGCAGGAAGTTTATTCTGTACGTAGATGGCAGAAGTGCCACCCACAAGTTTGTCAATATTGATGTGTGCTAAAATGCAAAATCCAGTCCACTAAAGAAGTGTGGCAGTAAAATGATCAAAATTAGCTTTTTTCTGCACATTTTACCTCATATACATTACCAGTCAAAGGTTTGGGAACACCATCTGGACATTCATTGGTGTTTCATAAAATGTTCTGCATTGTAGATTAATACTAAAGTCATCTAAACTGAATAAACAAATATGCAATTATTTAGTAAACAAACAAGTGTTAAACAAATCAGAATATGTTTATATTTTACATTCTTCACAGTAGGCAATGGAATGACTTTCAGTTAACAGCTGTGTCTTGTCAAGAGTTAATGACTTACATTCATTGCCCTCTTGATGTGTTTGAGACCATTATTGAAGAATCTAAAACATATTTTGGTTTGTTTAACACTTTTAAGTTTACTACAGGATTCCTTTTTGTGTTCCTTCATGACTTCAGTATTCATTTACAATGTAGGGAAAAATAAACAAATAAAAGGTAATGAGAAGGTGTGTCCAAACTTATGACTGATAATGTATCTCATTTTATTAATACTTTCCTAAAGATTGACTGCCAAAACAAGTTTAGTGGTCAAATTTACTTTTTTAATTGCAGTATCAAGTAAAACGTTTTTGATAGTGGGTTTCATAGACTTACTTACCAGTACTTGTTAGCTACAATAGCTTCATAGCTTCAGTGCAAAGCTAAACAAAACACACTTAAGACACTGTATGTTGTCTTGCCTACATTCAGGGTAAGGATGGAAAATGTGTACATTTGATTTTAGTGAACTTTTCCTTTAAGTCTATAAGTTTATAATAAGACAATACTAATATAGTTCTAACAATGAGTTGGCAATTCACAGGAAACATGTTCAGAGTTAAAAAATGAGCCAAAAATGTCCCTTTATTATTGAAACCTGGAGTTTCAGAGACTGCCATTTTAATATCATGACATTTGATCTCATAATCAGCCACTGACTTTCATGGTGTTCTGAATATAATTAAGGTTTGATTGTAATTATAGGACAAATCAATATGTTCTATCAAAACCAAACTGAGATCTTAATTAAGATCTAACAAACTAGTCAGTGAGGTTTAAGACGTGCATGACTTACTGTCAGCTTTAAAAATAACAGCAACACTGTAATGTGGCAGCGACAGGTCTGTCAGAGCATAATAAAGTTCATTTTTATGCTAATCAGTAAGTCAAACCATGTTTAAAATTATTTCAACTAGCCTGTTAGATCTTAAGATCTAACTTTGTTTGAGAGAAGGTTAGGTGATGTTTTTTACAGAAATATATTCACAATTTAGGTGACTATTGAGTTATATTGTTTATTAGCAATGTTAGCCTTGAAGCTCTAGTTGTAAACTAAATAAGCTACATTTGGACTCCAATCATGTCATGTTTGATTGACTACATCTAGTTTCAGTGGAAATTTTTTTTTGTCCTTCCGTTCTTTTCAACCTAATGAACAAACATGCTGCATTGTATTTGCATTTGACTACTTCATAATAATTTTTTGTAAAGTAATTTCTCATGAAAAATACACCTATTGTATACATATTACCATACAGTCACTGACATAATTTTGGGTGTGTGTGGGGGCAGGGTGTCAGGGAGGACATGTACCCTGTACTTTTTCAAAAGGCAGCTGTGGTCCCCTGCAGTTTTTACCATCCATAAACAGTGTTACCCTATAGGTCAAGCACTAGGACCACACGGAAAACAGCCACTCAAGCTGAAGCCTGTTTCCCTTTAGACCATCCATCGTTTGGCTCTGCGTTTTCTTGCTAATGTGTGATTTACTATCCCCACTGTCCCCACACTCCATCTGGTTATAAACCAGTGTTTTGCTAGTTGGCCAGGAGTCCATGTCTGTTAATCTACCACTGTAAGTTGTTAATACGTTGGGTGTTTGAATCTGTGTCTGTGTTTGGAAGCTTTGGAAGAGGTGATTATTTTGAAATATTAATAGTTAACCCTTCTGTAGTCTTTGGGTCAACTTGATTTGTCTTAACTGCTTGTTTTAACTCAAAAACGAGGAAAAATCTTATGTAAATGAGGTTTATTGACCATACATTCCAAAAAATAAGTGTCAAATTGGTGGTAATGAGTTGGAGTGAAGTTGGCTAACAAGGTGAAACACAGAATTGGGCCATAATTTTATGCTACGTGCTTTTACAACAATTCAGACCAAAAAGGGAACAGTGAACTTAACAGTAACCATAGATAAATAGAAAAACTACAAGAAAACACAGTGAGTTTGAGTTTTATTAAATGTTCAATATAATATATATATATACAATATATATATATATATACAATATATATACAATTATTATATAATAATTGTATTAATAATTAATATACATTTGTTATTTCATTATTAATAATACCTATTAATAGTTATTATTAGTATATTATTAATAGTAACTAATCATTATTAATACAATATTATTAATGACATTTAATAATTAATAATAATTTAACTTATGTTCAAGGAACCCCCCCATACGCAAGCCAGTTGTGGTCCTCGCCACTTCTGGAATTAGAATTTCATCACTGAATAGGATCGTGTGCAAATGTTAACCTCTAAGTGTAGAGAGACTTGGGTAAATTAATTAAACACTTTAGAGAAAAAACTAAAATGTGCAAAAAGTAAGAGATATATTCCTTTAAAAATAGGCAAATGAAACTTTTGCAGAGAAGAGTTAAAATATTTATTTTGTTTGTTTTTTAAATTAAACATACTAAATGGTGAAACAAAAAGAAGTGTGTGTAAGCTGCATTCAAATTCAGTTATACAAATGCTATATGTTACCCTAGACAAACGTGAGGGAGAAATAATAAAGTAGATAATAGAAGTCAAAAATAAAAATGAATAACATTTTTTGTATCTTGACACAAATCACATTTAACATTTTTTAGTTGTTTTCCCAAACATATTTTAATCCATTGTTAGATTTGCTTGATTCAAGAAACTGTGTGCATAATTTAGCTTATTTTGAGAAAAAAACTTGAAACAAGCAACATTATCCAAATGAGACAGTTTATCTACACAAAATTACTTAAAACAAGTCAAATGTTTAGGAACAACTGAAATACAATGATAAACATTAGATATCCCTGCTAAATTTAAGATGAGTTTGCCATACTAAATGATTTTTTGTAATGTAAGATCAAAGGTAGATATGTAAGTTGATTCCTCTGCCAACTTGCGGCTCAGTCAGCAAAGCCCTTTTTTGTTTATAGCATATGCATAGACACTTCCCTATAGATTCTTTTGAGATATTCATCTGGTGAGGTTTTGCATACCACTCCTTTAAACATAAAGGAAATAAAATTCTTCAAGAGGCGTTTCATTAAATACAACCCCACCCTAACTCTGCATTTGCATGTTGGATATTATATCCAAACCTTAGGATTAGTTTTGATTATATTTACGTGTATGAGACAGAAAAAAATTGTATGGATATGTCTTTGTAAAGCATGATTCTCCATGTGGTGAAAGTAAACTAAACTGAACTGAGAATTCAGAAGTCTGTCTTTAAGGGATTTAATGGCTTTAATATCATGGTAGATGGTAGATGTAGATGGAAACATTGTTAAAGTTTAAAATGTACTGTTCACTCCTTACAGTCCATATTGTCATGGTCAACAAACCAGGCATCTCCAAAATAGCATGTTGACGGATAAGGACAAAAAATTACTTTTTAAATGGCACAATACAGAGCAGCCAATCAGAACAGATATAATTTACATACAGTGCCAGTCAAACATTGGGACACACCTTCTCATTCAGTGTTTTTATTTTTTATTTTTTCCTACATTGTAAATGAATACTGGCCACTATGAAGGAGCACATACGACATGTTGTAATAAACTTAAAAGTGTTAAACAAACCAAAATATGTTTTAGATTCTTCAATAATGGTCTTAAACACACAAACACATTAAGAGGGCAATAAATGCAAGTTATTGCATTCAGATATAAAAATGTTCTGCATTGTATATTGATACTAAAGACATCTAAACTATGAATAAACACATCTGTAATTATTTAGTAAACAAACAAGTAAACAAACCAGAATATGTTTATATTTTACATTCTTCACAGTAGGTACCTCTTGCTTAGATGCCAGATTTCTTGGCATTTTCTCAGTCAGCTTTATGAGATAGTCACCTGGAATGGCTTTCAGTTAACAACCACTGAATGTCCAGAATTTTGAGTGGTACTGCATATCAGCTTTAAAAGCACAGTAACACAGAACAGGTTGTTTAATTCTAAGTGATAAAGAGAGTTTGGAAGATAATCATACACATATATTACATAAACCCATTCAAATGTCATACGTGGGTGTCAGGGGCTGCTTGTTTGTTTTCTGTTTTAAGTTTAAAGTCATTGACTCTGTGCTTTAAATAGAATAACGTCATGTTATAAATGTCTTATGCAAACATTAGTGCACCCCTGATTGAATGACATGCTTTGTTGATTTTCTAAATAAGAAGAAGATGTCTTCTACAGAGAACAAACTTAGACATTTTTTTCTGCTAGTTTAGGACACAGATTCTATGTAGTTGCTGAATTTAACATTCAGTATAAAACATGCCACACTTTTACACATAAAAGTCCCCTCTCCCTCTTTCTTTCGCTTTTTCTCTCATATACCTTTGCAGTTACTTGTATTTTCATGAAATCATGAGTGCAGTAAAAGTATCGATCCAAAAATAGCTGCTGTAGACGTACAAAAAGTAATGTGTTACTTAATTAATGAGTAACTTGTAAAACTTCAGGGGAGAAGCTTAGAACAATGTACAGTATCAACACTGGAAAAAGAGGTTTGTATGGTTCTGTTCTCTCTTTGGATCATACTGGTCTAAAAGTTCTAAAAGATTCATAGTGAGAGTAGTGATTAACAGTAAAGAAGTTTAGCTGAATCTACACAACAGAATCAAATTAACACCTCCCCGCACACACACTTATACACCAACACACACCAAAAAAGAGAATTAGAGACTAAATGTTATCGACTGAAATGGAACTGAGACTGACAAAGGAACTCACTAATAAACTTCAGCATAAGTTAAACTACATTTCTTTACCCACTAGTATACTTCAGTAGACATTATATTCTTAGCATTTGAAAGTATTAAAGAAAGTACAAATGCAATAGATGTTTAGTTGTGTACAACTGAACTGTAATATAAAAAGTAACTGGAAATGTAGTTACTTCCCACACATGGAGGATTCAGTCACAGCCTCCTCAGAAGTAATCAGACTTTTAAAAAAAATATTTTTCACAGAATAAATCTGAATGAAGAAATGAGAAGTCGTTCTTGTAAGAAATTTGCCTTTAAATGCTGCAGGATGTGGGAACAATACTAGCATTTTTGACCAAAATATTTTATTTTTATTTGATTATGCTACTGACTTGATTCACAACATCCTAAGCAAAACGACTTTGAACATCTAAATTTTCATTTGCCAATATTACAGTATTGATTATCCCAAAACGGTGAGTATAGCTGTGATGTAGTTTTGCCTAATAATCAATTCAGGGGTAAAAATCTTCATTATATTACATTTACAGTATCAGGAGATAAAGTAAAAAATAAATTAAACTAATAGTTCACATGAAATGTACCCAAAGTATAATGGATAATAGTATTAATGCAATATTTTAATGTTTATTAGTAAAAATCTATATAATAATAAAATATATATTATTAATCTATAATCTATATAATAACATAATCTTAGTAAAAACTATATAGTGTATAGTGATAGATTCAAATATAAAAAAAGTTATTTATAAAAATGACATTTGCTATAATTAGCATAACACATTCTTTGATTTTTTTGTTTTTCCTTGAAATGTAAATCATTTACAAAATGGCAACATCAATAAAAACGTCAGGCTTACAACAAAGTAGCTGCAGTAAGTCAAGACAGGAAGTCAAGTAAAATTATGGCATTCTTTTAAGGAATGTGTTAAACAAAAATCATTTTTACTCAATGTGATGAATTAGCCAAGACATATTTGATCTTTGATTCATTAGTTTAGATCTTGAGCTAAAAGATTAACATTACAAACATTTTACAAACACTAGAACTCAGTAATGACCTAAATACCAACATTTCTGAAAAAAGTTCATCACAAAAACTTTGCCAACACCAACTTAAACCACATCCAGGTCATAAATAAGGTCTTACAGACTCATGGGTTTAGGACACCTACTGGGAAATTCACAGGTACAGACAGATTCTTCAGACAGCATGAATTTGTTTTTTTTATGTTAATTATAGTTTCAGAGGCCTTAATGTACATAAGATGAGCAAGTGTTTATTTAGGTGACTACTGAGTGCTAGTGTTTGTAAGTATTGTTAGCCCAGCTGAAGTTAAAAAATATAGGGAGCAAAACATGTCTGTGTTTACTGTCATCTAGGGAAGACGGGAAAATGTGTAAATATGAACTGTGAGTGAACTGTTCTTTTAAAAACATTAATAGATTATAACAGTTGTTAGATTATGTTCTAGTCATTTAAATCAAATGTAATTTTAACACATCACTGTTTTTATGTGGTGACAGTATATTTGCATGTGTCTGGTGAGGTGACCGGAGCTCCCTGGATGCTACACTATAAAAAGCTTGAACTTAAACTCAAGTTTAACACGCTGTTCTAAAAGAAGCAGCAAAAAAGCGACAACAAAACCAGCTGTTATAACTGCTCCTGTGTAAATATTATAACTGAAAAATCTATACACACCAATAAGCATAAAAAAACATGCTGTTTTTATTTGAAACTAAATTCAACATCAAATATCAAATAGATGTGTGATGTTTTGTAGGATTATTCACCTTTTCCCTTCAAGCACAAGCTTTTTCCAAGACTTATGCCTAAAACTGTCATGTCCTACAAAAGCGGTCATGACTCATGTTTACATAACCATTTTCCAACTTCTCTTTGTCCCTTAGAATTAAACATCTTACTGTACCTTTAAGAGAAATATATGTAAATAATCTCTGTCCTGATTGGCTGCCCTGCATTGTGTTTTCAGCTTCCAGCAGCACAAATCACTGAAATTAAAGTTTCACATCATTTAAGTTCTTCTGATGTTCCCCAAAGGTTCGGTTTTGGTTTTGAGAATGTAGTTCCCTGAACTTTGGCAGTAGAAAGTTCAGATGTTCCCAGAATAGAAAAAAACAAAAAACTAAACAAAAATCAAAAAACAAATCAATGTTTTTAAAAAATAAAATAGTAAAATAGTTGAATATACATATCGAGTTGAAAAAAAAGGTTTGAAACAAGGACATGTTAGAAAAGCTCCATTAAACATTTACTTCTGATATTTAGGAGGACTTTCAGCGACATTTCTCCACTTATTTCAATATGCTGGAGCTCATATATGAGTGAACAATAATTCATATAAAATGATTTTAATATAAGATTACTTTTAAAAGATCTTCTGTGAGTTCAGATAAACATACATAACTCTCTATTCATGCTGTCTCTACAATTATCAACATGTGCTTTCTTTTCAGGTAAAGCTGTGTGTGTGTGTGTGTGTGTGTGTGTGTGTGTCTGTGTGTGTGTGTGTGTGTGTGTGGTGGAAGTGGTGGTGCCACATTAGCCTGACTGACATATCAGTTTAATCTAATCATATCTGATCAGTGGGGGTTTAATAAGGGTGGGGACTCCTGATCCCAGACCCTCTTAAAATACTCAGAGCGACAGCGCAGAGTCAGAAATAAAAGAAGTAGGAGGATTGATTTTTTGGATTATTCACCTTATACAACTCAAAAAAGCAGAAGTGCAGTAAAGAGAAACTTCTACTCACTGTCAAACTTCTACTCACTGTCATATTAGCTGGTTTTCAGAGTGGTCAGACATAACTGGTAACCAGTGTGTAGTCTCATATAGCCAATTCTATTCCAGTCAAATTTATACTTCTTCACAGTAGTGAAGGTGACAGTGACACAAACACAGCCACATGCAGATACACACCATGGCTGTGACTAAAATGGTTCTCTATTTAACACTTATAGCAACTCTTTGACCTACTGATACCTCGAAGTGCAGAGAGCTGCTCATTTGACTGATGTGACCACCGCTGTGAATGCTGTGTTGGTTTAACTCAATTATAGCATAGCACAACCACTGACTGCATGAAGTATGGACAGAGCATCGTCTCTAAAAAGGAAAACAACCACAGGTCTAGCACCCCTGCTGGCTGACTGTAGTATGATGTGTGGCTCCGTCGTTTCCCATGTGTTTTTAATGACAGAACAACTGTTTTTCTCATCTAAACAGTCTTTTCACCTACAGTGTATGATGCCAAATGTTGCCACTTTTTAACCTCTATAAATAAGTGTTTAACATGTTATTGTATGTTTTAATGTTATTAATGTTATGTACATGTTATTGTACTATATCTTTAGAAGGCATGGTTGCTCAGCCTGGGGAGGAAGACAGAACTGTGGCAAGATTTGCAGGTTTCTGCCACAATGTTCTAATTAGTGAATCAGTCTTGGGTGACAAGTAAAAGGTTTAGGTGTGTTTTTGTGCCTGTTTCAAAATTCTTAAATGTAATAATAATAATATTAACAATATAATAACAAAATTACATTGTTAATAATCCCATTGTAAATAAAATGCTTCACAGAAAAAAGTATAATTTAGCATATACCTTTAAAACAATGCAACATTAATAGAATATTTAAGTATATTGGTAGTTCTTTTGCCATCTATTGCCTGTTTTTTTTTTTTTTCAAACATCAGTAACACCTTAAATTTTTTAACTAGTTTCAGCTTCTGAAGGGCAGGTTTTAGTCAAACTTTAGGCTGGATTTGCTTGCGCCTTGTGTAGCATCTCTTTCTAGCTGTTACTTAGCCAGCTAATGCTAGTGAGTTAGAAGTACTGAACTCTATATTATTTATAATAGGACTTCTCTTGGTCTCAGCCAAATTTTATTTCTGCTTCCCAAGTCCAGCTACTGTTTAAAGTTATTTAGTTTTTTTACTAGCATGTCCTGACTGTAGAGAAAGGGTTAAACTAGTGAACCAAAGCTTTAGAATGACTGTAGAATGACTTTCAGAAGGAGCGAGGCAACCAAATAAGGGGGCGGGCTTAACCAAATGAGGAAGCCTACTGACTTTGACTCTGGTCTCTACTGCACAGACTCTGGCTCCAAATTTGACAAGATAGCAGATATATTTTGGCTGTCCATCAATATGTAAAGTATGTGGTTTTGGTTGTCAAAAGAACGCCAAGTCTTTAGACAAGGAAGCTGTTACTAAGTCACAGTAATCACTAAATGTGGCTTCTTGCACAGAGCATGTCATTTGTTTATATACTCATTGCGGATGGGGCAGCGTACATCAAAACAGTGGTTAAAGATTATTCCAGTTACAGCGCCCTCCATAATTATTGGCACCCCTAGTTAATCATGTGTTAAAAACCTTAAAATAAATTATTTTTTATTGCAGAAGCATAATCTCACTCTGAAATTTGTTTTTAGAAAAAAGCACCCTTCAACTCAACTGAAAAAATAAGAAAAAAATAATGACTAAGAAAAAATTATTTCCCATAAAATGACCTGTTCCACAATTATTGACACCCTTAACAATTTCTTGGAAATAAATGTATTTGAACCATTTGTCAATTCTACTGTAGTTTTTAAAGTGGATCAAAGTATCTAGGAACCTTTAATTAGTAATTCATCACATCATGTTTCCCTGGGGTATAAATATGACGCTATTTCTCTTACTCACTCTTAAACATGGGAAAGACAAGAGAACACACTATTCAAGTAAGACAGATGTGTGTCAACCTTCTTAAATTAGGCAATGGCTACAAGAAAATAGCCACTCACCTGCAAAAGATTTATTTCTTAATGTGTGACTTTGTTTCCCACCAAATGAAGGCATTTTAATTAAAGCTTCGATTTTTTTTGCATTGTTGTCCTATATTATAAAAAAAAAAAAAAGAATTTATTAGAAGCCAAAGAACACTTCTTAACCAGGGGTGCCAATAATTATGGAGGGCGCTGTAATTCAGACACTAATTCAGTTCATGTGTGTATGGAGCTTTAAACATTTCTCAGTCACTTGTGTGTTTGTTTATGAAGCCGGTACCGATACATGATGATGATGAGGAAGTCTCCAATTTCACTTGTGTTTTTCACTTAGTAAACTAAATAGTTTCTCTTTTTCATTTGGAAAAGTTAAAACATGGCTCTTTATTTTATTTGGAGATTTGTGAAAAAAAGGTTTGTCCTATAATCCATTGCACATTTTTATGCTGAAATGTAAGAAGTTTCATGAAAATAAAAGTTGCATTTTTATTACATGTTTCACTACACTTTCATTTTTAACATTCAGAAAA
The DNA here is from genome assembly GCA_036984385.1 of Crenuchus spilurus. Lineage (NCBI taxonomy): Eukaryota > Metazoa > Chordata > Actinopteri > Characiformes > Crenuchidae > Crenuchus > Crenuchus spilurus. Next base: position 53,189 of record BRDA01004339.1, on the reverse strand, counting down.
AAAATTTGGAACTGGCCAAGAAAATTGCAAGTGGAGCATCTGTACTATTTTTACTTTATTTTTTACTTATAACATCAACAAAAGTTGGGGTCATTTTATGCTCCAGTCATAACAAGTCAGTTTTACATGATTATATTATTAACTGACTTATTAAACCTTATTATAAAGTCCTGTAAGGCAAAGTACCCCCCCCCCCCCCGATGTATCACTGTTTTAGCATTTAAAGTGTTACATATAAGAACTCAGAAGACACATTTAGATTCATTTGTGGTTTTGGAGATCACTCAATTTATATATATATATATATATATATATATATATATATATATATATATATATATATATATAAAACGTTATCCCTGCTTATTCAGTCTATGGCAGTTTAGCCCCACCCTTTCAGCTATAGCAGATTAGCTCCACCCATTTAGTCTACAACAGTTTAGTAGCACCTGTTCAGTTAAAACTTCAGCCTTGTCCATTAAGTCTTCAGCAGTTCAGCCCCGCCCATATAGTCTACAGCAGTTTTGCACAATCCATTTAACATACAATGTATCCCCACATTTTCAGCCTACAACAGTTTAGCTCCACCCATTAAGCCTACAACAGTTTAGCCCCACCCATTCAGCCTACAACAGTTTAGCTCCACCCATTCAGCCTACAACAGTTTAGCCCCACCCATTCAGCCTACAACAGTTTATCCCCACCCATTCAGCCTACAACAGTTTAGCTCCAACCATTTAGCTCCACCCATTAAGCCTACAACAGTTAAGCACTGTGCAACTTTTCACCATGAGTAGATTTTTAGTTTTTAAGTCATAACCATTTCATGTAAAAACTCTCTGTGAATTAGCTTTTAGAGGTGTTAAACTCTTCAAATGCCTGGTTCCTGTTACCACCACTGTGAACCATTGTGGCTCACAGGTTTCTGTAGAATAGAGCAGTTCACACCAAATCACCAAATGACTTCAGCGTTTTTATCTTAAGCATGTAACTATGCAGAGACATTGGATAACAAATCAGTGGAGTTTCCCTTTAAGCTGCTGAATTTTGCATTGCAGGTTTAACAGCAAAGTTTTTTTTTAATTGATTAACAAATGATAGATTGCCTGTTGCTTACACTTCCTGTCACATGTGCTTCCTGCCACACACACTTATTCAATGAAGAAGTTTATCACATATGCAGAAGGGATTGTCATTGCTTAACATTAATTCTATTATTTAATCTGTCTTGATTTGGTGGGCTGGCCTACTGCAGAAGAATATTGGCTAATTCTGATCGGTCAGTGTAACCAATTCAGTTCAGTTTGAGTCTCTGGATTTACATTAACAACATTTGGCAGACATTCTTATCCAGAGCGACATACAAAAGTGCTTTGTTTACATTAAGATAACTGTTTCAGCTAGTACCGACATGTTAGAGTCCAAACTACTTGTCAGTTCAGAACAATACCATCACTAATACCTAGAAAAAAGAAAGATACGCAATTATAGACAATATACTGTAAGAGCATTACAATGCATTACAATAAGTGCTTTAAACTAGTGCTCACTTACAGTGGTGTTTGAAAGTTTATGAACCCTTTATAATTTTCTATATTTCTGCATAAACCTAAAAGATCATCAGATTTTTACACAAGTCCTAAAAGTAGATAAAGAGAACCCAGTTAAACAAATGAGACACAAAAACTTTTTGGTTTAAATGAAAAGTGTTATGTTTGGAGAAAGGAAAACACTGCACTCCAGCATAAGAACCTTATCTCATCTGTGAAACATGGTGGTGGTAGTATCAGGGTTTGGACCTGTTTTGCTGCATCTGGACCAGGACGGCTTGTCATCATTGATGGAACAATGAATTGTGAATTATATCAGAGAATTCTAAAGAAAATGTCAGGACATCTGTCCATGAACTGAATCTCAAGAGAAGGTGGCTCATGCAGCAAGACAACGACCCTAAACACACAAATCATTCTACATTACATTACATTACATTACATTGCATTTAGCAGACGCTTTTATCCAAAGCGACTTACAAAGAACGTTTAAAGAACAGTTACCGGAAACGTTTAGTTACAGTTATTGCTGCAAAGGGGGGTCACACCAGATACTGAAAGCAAAGGTTCACATACTTTTGTCTCTCACAAATATGTCATATTGGATCATTTTCCTCAATAAATAAATGAGCAAGTCTAATATTTGTGTCTCATTTGTTTAACTGGGTGCTCTCTACTTTTAGGACTTGTGTGAACATCTGATGTTTTAGGTGATTTTTATGCAGAAATTGAGAAAATTCTACAGGATTCACAAACTTTCAAGCACCAGTGTTAGTGCTCGATGGCTCATCAAGTCTTGATGCTAGTCTTCCACGTGTCTTGAAGGATGGCGGGTCAAGCCAAGCAGCACTAGAAGCTTGAAGGATTTGTTTGACCATTGTGTACTCTTTCTCTTTTTACTGTACACAAAAGAAACTAAATTGTAGGCAATATTTACTCAGTATACTCAAGTCTTCACAGGAATATTTCAACATCTAGTCTAAAGGCTGTTACTTAATCAAAGGATGACAAACTCTGTAGTAATAGCATTGATGAAGTAGAGGTGCTGGAGCAGAAGCTGTCTACAGACATTTGTCCAGAATGTTGTTCTGTGGGATCTTATAGTATATGGTATGTTTTTTTCTTTTGAAGTGGCTCTGCTTTGGCAGGACTGTAATGATTTATTAATTGTTTGTTCCCTGCTGGAGTGAAACGTTGGAGCATATCAAATGTCTGGAGCTCAGACTTTAGAAACATTCAGAACGGAAAGCCTGTCATCACACTGTTTCTGCTGGAATGTGGGATGCCGTGCAGTTTTCCCTGACCTTTCCCACTCACTGTATCCTCTGAAGAGGTCTCGTGTTTTTCAGCTGCATTTTTACACAAGCGTAATAGGTGAGCAGTTGCCATTAATAAGTGAACGGGTCATGTTGTGTTGTGTGGATACAGAGAGATTTGCAAGGTTCTGACCTTGATAAACATTGAGTTTACTGTCTATCTCTTAAAATACCTCAGGGAAGCCTAATTTATAATGATAGTTTTATTAAAGCAACATTTTGGCAAAATATTAAATATTTTGATAAATAAAATTTATTAGTATTTATAAATATTAAATACTAATCTACAAATTTTTCCCTTTGAATCCAAAGTTAGTTGATCTAAGATATGTTTGCTATGTGATGTTTGCTTTAGTTTTACACTGGATCTATGAAGCTAATGTAGCAAACAAGTAATGAAAAATATCCCAGTAGGTATCATCAGACTAACTACAAGCCTAAATGATCATACACTTGTTTCAAACCTTGCTGAGTTGTAATGTAATCTCAGATAGACCTGCTTGGATGTCACATGGGAGCCTGAAAGATGAATCAATTTTATAGAGAATTTTAGAGAGTACAATTTTTTAAATCACAAGAGCTGCATTTTTACTGTAGCCTACATTCATAAAAATCTCTTCAGTTTTAAGTGGCAAAATTTAACCTAAGATATAGATAAGTTGGACCAATCCAGGGCATCTGAACCTCAAATTGTTGTGACATCACAGCCACAACTTTTTTGGCAATCTGACACACTACATTCAGGAGCAAACCTCAAGCCAAAAAAGTGGAAACCGTCTCAAACATTAAACTTAAACTTAACCAAATTTTTGCCATAACCTTAATCACACCTGAACCCTAACCTTAACTCTAACCTTAATCAAACATTTAATCTAGCATTAATCCACCCTAATTTTAATAAAACCTAATGTCTTTAATCAAAACTTAGCCTTAATCAAACATTAATTGTAATCAAACCTTAACCCTAACCTTCGTCAAACCTTAACCTTATTCAAACCCTAAGCATAACCTTAATTAAATCTTAACCATAGCTGTAACCGTAATCAAACCTTAATCTTTGAATCTTTGAGTCTCTACAGCTTGACAGTTATGGAATCAGCATAAACTGTTTTAGGATGAGCAAGTCAAATATTAGAGGACAATATGTGATGATATAAGCTTGCAGTTAATACAGTTCTAACTGGAGAGGTATAAGCTTCCCTTATTTGTTAGCTACATTAACTCCAATGTAAAATTAAAGTAAACTTCAGACACCAAACATGAGTGGTTTGATTAGTCAGTCTGATCAGTGGGACATCAGAGAAGCAGAAAACGTCTACAGTGAGTCTCAGTCCTGCTGAAACTCTTCATTTCCCAGAGTATAACACAAGCACAGGCATGCTTTGTACTTCAGGCAATGAATATAATCAAATCTGTGTTTCTTCCTCTGCTGTCCATTTCCTCTTGAAGGTGAATGATCCTCATTACCCTCTCTCTCTCTCTCTCTCTCTCTCTCTCTCTCTGTCTCTCTCTCTCTCTCTCTCTCTTGCTTTCTTGCTTTCTCTCTCTCTCTCTCTCTCTCTCTCTCTCTCTCTCACTCGCTTTCTTGCTCTCTCTCTCTCCCTCTCTCTCTCACTCGCTTTCTTGCTCTCTCTCTCTGTCTCTCACTCTCCTCTCTCTCTCTCTCTCTCTCTCCCT
>BRDA01004339.1:28500-40565 GCA_036984385.1 Crenuchus spilurus | reverse complement strand
ATTGATTTTCACAGGTGTTCAAATACTTATTTGTAGCAGTAACACACAAATAAATTATTAAAAAATCATACATTGTGATTTCCGGATTTTTTCTTCTAGATTATGTCTCTCACAGTGGACATGCACCTAAGATGAAAATTTCAGACCCCTCCATGATTCTAAGTGGGAGAACTTGCAAATTCGCAGGGTGTTCAAATACTTATTTTCCTCACTGTATATATATATATATATATACTATTTCTTAGTAGTATAATGTTTTAAAATATGTGTCTCTGTTTAGATCTTAGGCTCACAAGATGACTGGTATAAGGCTGAAATGCACGGACATGAGGGCTTTGTGCCAAAAAACTACGTGGATAGACCGATACCCAGGTGAGCAGTACTGACTAATTACAAAAAGTAATACTCTGATACTGTTACTAACACTCTTACTTTATTAAACTGTGGACGTCAGTCCCATGCCTCAGTTCTATACAGGGGGTTATGGAGATCTTTCATCTCTCATGTTTACTTTGAGATTCTTTGAGATTCTTTATTGCAATTTTGTGCTAAACTGACCCCACTGTGTTTCGGGCTGGACTTTAACCTCGCTAGATCTGACTGTGAGTGCTGGTATTCTAATTAACAGTGAAAGATTACAGCACCAAGAGGAAGATTCAGGTTTTCAGGTTGAATCTGGGGAAATGTCAGTCTGAATGTTGTCAGCATTTGATTGTATGAGGATTTGATTGTATTCATCCACAAGCAGTGCCGGCACTACGCATTTGGGTGCCCTATGCTTTTTGGTGCTCAATTTTGTCCGCAATGGAGCATCCCCCCCACCCCCGGGAATGGCAAGTCCTCAAACTCCAACTTCACCATTGAATGTCGTATGGGAATGGGGGAGGTTGGCGAGTGGCGGCGAATATTGAGCACCAGAAAGCATTTGTGCTTGGGTTGATTAGATGAACCATGGGCACTTGGGGCCCTACACGCAGTGCGTGATCTACGTGGGCCACAAGTACATTATTGACATCAGGTACTGATGTTGAACAATTAGTTTTGGATCATAAACTCCACTCTGACTCATCCCAAAGGTGTTGGTGCTCCATCACTTCATAGAATACAGTTCCACTGTTCCACAGCCTGATGTTGAGGTCTTTATTCCCCAGTTGCTGATGCTTGGTATAAGGCATGGTGACCTTGAGCTGCTCTAGAGCATCATAATCAATTGCTCAGTGCTTTTCTGTGGAGATATAAGCTGTATGTGCACAGTTGAGCTATATATTTGCCCTCTATAGTGTGCTGAGTTTTTAAACAGCTCTTCTGTTTCAGCTGGTTCCAGGAGAATGCCTCCCGTAGTTCAGCTGAGGATATTCTGATGTCCAGAGAAGTTGGTGGCTTTCTCATTCGTGGCAGCCAGACCTCACCTGGAGACTACTCCATATCCGTCAGGTCAGTGCATGTTAAGAGGACACATACTGAATAAGGATCTGCACCTCCATCTCTGAGGCTGATGTAATACACATCTTGATGCACTTCCAATGATCTGACACATTAAAGATACACATGAAACAACTCCTAATGTGATATGATATTCACTCATTTTGCAGCATTTGACACAATTTAATTGATGGTACAGATTTGTAGCCTTTCAGTGGAATGTGTAGTTCCTCCTCCGTGATAATCTGTAATTCCCACAGACACACCTTTTGTGAAACTCAGCTAAGAGACTTACAAAAATATAAATCAGTGAATCTGTGAAAACTCCCATCACAGTCCCGTCTCTGTCTTGTCCATGTGTTTGTTTGTTTATGTCATCCACGTGCTATGTCACGTCTATTTTCTGGGAGTGTCTACACCTGTCATTAACGTTCTCTGTGGATCTCAGATTTATTGGGCTGAATTGTATTGATCATATGTGTTTTGTATTTATTGTATAGATAGTAATCCATTATGCCATAAAAACAGAGCACAACTTTTTTGGTAGGCAAACTGCAACTCTGACACCAGCAGCTTGAAGTGCTGAGAGTTTGTCTGAGACCACCTACTGCAGAACCTACCAACATGCTAGTGCATCTCAAAAACATTAGAATAATGTGGAATTTACTCAAACTCTTAATGAAATATTCTTATTTGAGATTCTGGATTTCTGATTTTCATGAGTCATACCGATAGATAGACTAAGACAAAAAGGCTTGAAATGTCACTTTAATAAAATTACAAATTTACAGTGTTTGTATTTTTTGACATTCACTAGCTCTTACAGCACCTTGTCTGTCAAACAGACCACTGAGTCATTAGACAGAAGCTGTTACTGACACACAATACTGTGTTTTCTTATTTACTTTCAGTAGAGGTGGGTAGAGCAGCTAAAAACTCTCAAGGGGGGGTGGATTGGGCTTTGTCTGCCTTTGCTGGATTGGTTATGGTAAGAGCAAGGGCGTAACTTTGGGTCCAACATTGGGGGGGTTGAGCTGTCTGACTATTTATTTATTTATTAAATCATTTACTTTTCTAAAAGGATTCAGGAAATTTTGGGTTAACCATATTAGAAATACATTGTAATGCTTTTACTATGTATTTATTTATCTTTCTTTGTATTTACTCTGCACCTTAAACAATTAAGACATTTTTCACATTTCTTCCAACAGTAACAAGTATTTTACACTTTTAGAATCTATTATATGACACACCTACATTTCTCAAGTTTCCAAGTGTATGTATTTACCTGGTGCACTATAATTTGGCTAGGAGAAATTTCGACACAATTCCACAAATATAGCCATTAGTAATTAAAGAAGAGCAGACTGAAACCCTTTATTCTCTAAAAACTAAACTAAAACTAAAATCCTTCATGTCATTTTCAGCAATTATGCTTAAATGTACTTATATGACACTGTAAATTTTGAGATCAGGTCAAAATTACCTAAAAGACAACAAGAGAGTTGCAGATGTGTACTTAATTTATATAAATTAATAGGACCTCAAGACACTGGTAGCATCAAATCACTCATTTTGTGAGTGAAGCCATTATCTATGAAAGAAAGTCAAAAACACAAATGATGAATTCAATGCATCACTGTATTAACACAAACTATAAACATAAATATTATGCACTGTTCCTAACACTCAATACATTAAAGAATACATAGACAAACTGAAGTGCACATTACACCTTGATTCTGAACAAACAAAACCATGTAACTACAAATGTAGGCTTAGTAACTTAGAGTTATGCTAATATAGTGCATGTTGTACCAGTTCTCTGTCTTGGCTGGGTTTTGATTGAATGGAAATTGTTGTGAATCAAAGAAACCATTTAAAAAGGAAGAAATTTACCTAGCTTTAAGATTTTTGTTAGTAGTTTAATTGAAGGATATCGAGTAACAGTTTACAAAAGATTAAAAATCTGTTTGCTAAGGCAGATACATTCTGTGAAATTTAAGAAAAACTAATCTGAATTTCTGCTTTCATCTGAGAAAGCTGTTCTTAAACTTAAACTTTTTTTTTTTTCTCATCCTTGACATTTATGGGACTCTCATCTTCAGTCCTGTTTTCAGTACTAATATTAGTTATTAATAACTAAACACATAAAATGTTATGTGTATTCACTGAGTATAACTATATACTTGTTTAATGGGTTTAGTTTATTACATATTACAGGTATTGTACTGTACTGTGTGCATAAATAACCACTTTTATCTTTTTCTTTTGACTCATTGTCAGCTGAGGAGGAGCAGAGAGTAGCAGGGGCGTCGCCAGACATATTTTACTGGGGCACATGCCCCAGTATTGATCTGCAGTGCCCCAGTATAAATTTCACCAGTAAAAAAATCACTTCAGAGTTTTAAGTCTACGTAGAATACACTACAAAATGCGCACATAGCTACTTAATATAGTAATTCACTGCAATTCTATTCACTCGACACAATACCCACATGGCTACTAGAGAGAGAGAGAGAGAGACAGAGAGAGACAGACAGACAGACAGACAGAGAGAGAGAAAGAGAGAGAGATAGAGAGAGAGAGAGAGAGAGAGAGCTACCTGACTAAAGGTAACGTAACGTTAGCCCATAACAACTTGCTGAATACTTCTATATCATATATTATTTTTATCTTGATTGAGTTAAACATTATTACTCCTGTAGATGGATATCAGAAAGTGTTTTGGTCAGCAGGGATAAAGCAGCAAGGAGAAATGAGAGAGGTGAGCCCCTGGCTAGGCTACCTCAACCTGTGTCTATGACGTTAACGCTACGTTAGCTAATGTTATTCCTTGTAGCAAAACAGTCGAATTAACAGGGTTGGGTGATACCAAGTTTTTTGTGGGGAAAGGGGGGTTACATTACCAAATGATTAAACATGCCAGTATTTTACCCAAAATTGATCATGAATAAAGAAAATTAAGAAGTTATTCATGAAAGATGTTTTTGTAAATTGAAATTATGTGACTTTATTGGGGGGGTTATAGTGATTGGGTCAGATTATTGGGGGGTACATAACCCCCCTATCCCCCCCGCAAATTATGTGCATGGGTAAGAGTACATGTATACATGCGATCATTCACAAAAATTATTTAAATAAAACTATTTTTATTCAACATTCTCATAATAAACCTCCAGCTGTGCCAACAAACATCAATTTGGAAAAAAAAATAAAAATGTAAAATTTCAAATATGCCATCACTTTTGGACAGAACACACACCTTGTATCTACAGTAATTGTTCATGTTATCAGCACCGCTGACCATATAGGTGCACTTTGTAGTTCTACACAACCATAACACATATATTCAGATATATTTCACTTAATACAAATAAAATGTGAATAAACTCAAAATATGTTTCAGGCATTTCATTTACAGTATTTAAATGTATTATATTTACTTTATTCATGTACAAATTATTTGCACATTGTAAGCAAATTCAAAGCATTTTTTTACTGGCTCTATCTCTGTTTATCTCTCTCTGTCTCACAGACAGAGAAAGTCTCCAGATTTCCACTGCAATCCACTGTGTCTATCAGTTATGATTGCCCACACTCTCTACCTGCCATATGGAAATGGCCCATTAATATTACATCACGAACAGCTGCCCTCTAACTGCGGTCAGATTCCTGTGATTTGTCTGAGCCGTCTTCTCATAAATCATCCATCTGTTTAAACTCCATCCATCATATCAACCAGAGAGTAAAGAGAGAGAGGAGAAAAGGAGAAAGTCAGATAGAGGGAAATAAAGAGGGGTACAGAGATAGAGATGAGAAGGAGAGAGAGAGAAGAGAAAAAGAGAAGGAGAGACGAGAGATTCCACTACTGGGGATAAGTGTTAAAATCCTATTGTGGCATGACTGACCAAACAAACGCATGTTGTTGTAACTGACTAATATGTAAAAGCCACTAATGTGCATGCTGTTATTTGCATAATGGTCGGTGCTCATTGTTTACAATCATTTGTTACTAGTGACATTCACTTTTAGGACTTTTGAGGTTGAATTTGTCTTTTGAATTTGTTAGACTATACTTCAAATCCTAATGCACCCTTCACTGTTTACTTGACTTAAAGATATTTTTTATCCTCAAATACACTTTTTATGTAAATTGTGTCATTAAAGAGACTCTTTATAATACAATGTTCACATTTGAAATGATCACTCAGCTGTGAATGGCTATTTGGCTGTAATATTAGTGTTGACCAGCAGAGGGCGGGTTAATAGCCTGTTCATGTTTAAACACTGTTCCAATTGAAGAAAATAGAATAAAACTTTTTTGGCTGATCTAAAAGGATGCACTGCTCTATAGTTACACTGAGTGACATCTATCCATTTAATTTTTATTCATTAAATGTAATCTTGTTTTTTTACAGACACGATACTGATGTGCAGCATTTTAAAGTGATGAAGGATAATAAGGGTCAATATTATCTGTGGTCAGAGAAGTTCACCTCTCTGAATAAGCTGGTAGACTTCTACAGGAGCTCATCCATTTCCAAGCAGCGAGAGATCTACTTGAGAGACGGAAGCAGAGATGAACCTAGACCATCAGCTCCCCAACCAGTAAGAACAAACTTTCCCTCCCAGTTATTTAGGTGCTCCATAATATATATATATGATTTATTATATGTCATCATTTATAACATAAATTATAAAATTTAATATATAATATAAACTTCATATGTATTCATATAAACAATAAATGTAACTGTGCTCACTAAACACGTATTAAAGGGACAATATGCAAAATCTTAAATGTTTGTATTTTTTCCTCTTATGTCTGCTTATGTTTGTGTGGTTTTATGTAGCAATAACAGTCAGAATTCATGTTTGCATATCTATTCTCCAACCTCTATTTATACCTTAGAATTAAACAGGATGTTTTTGTTGCTGTGCCTTTAACACCGTTCTATGTAAATGGTCTGTTCCTGATTGGCTGTCCTGCATTGTGCTGCATCTGCATTCAAAAAGTAGTCCAGTCTAATTTGCTCTTGAAATAAGTTCAGTGTGAATGAATAATATATGTATATGTAAATGCACTAGTGTTTGTGACATTACAAAAACAATGAAAGTCACAGCAGGCCATTTCTGCAGTGTAGTCTTCATATGGTCTGTATGGACTGAGGAAAGAATGTTTTTGTAACAGTGTTTACATAAAACATCAAAGTCTTTTATTAGAAAAGCTCAGAAAACATATTTTCAAATGAAATTGGCCCCTTAATATAAAAAAAGATATTCTGCTAAAATTAATATCAAGGGTGCCTCAAATTTTCCATATTTCATATTTCCTCAAAGGGTTACCTTCCTAAAATGATTGTAAATAGATACAGTGTTTTATTTTTATAAGTTTTTTAGTTAATACAATTTTGTCCTAAAATATTTTGTTAATAGTATTTAAATTAACATTGTCTGAATGAACAGAAATTAAAATTGGTTAATGGTCAGTGGGGTAGAAATCAGGGCCCCATTGAACCATAATTGTGCTTAATGCAATGGAGTATTGCCCTGCTGGAATATGGCACTAGGGGACCTTTGTAGATAAGCACCTCTGTGATGTATCTCTGTCTGAACAATGTTCTGTTCAATGTGTCCGAGTAGTGAATGAGACTAGATCGCAATTTGCACCCACACCACAATGCCTGGTGCCTCCATACATAGATTCATGTGGATCAAAGTCTTAATTATTCACCCTTTTCAGGCTAATCTAAATGAGCTGTTATCATGGTCAGCAGTGTATTTATAAGGAAAGTGACTCCAGCTCTTTCTTTCTCCCTCAGTGAGTCTGACCCTGTCTCTATTCGGGTCTCTTCATAATCCCACTCTGAAACTTTAATAAAGTGCTCAGTGAAGTGCATGGCCCCGTCGCTCCAGGAACAGGAGTAATTGAGAAATCGATGCAGGGAAACGTAATGCTAAAGTATATAGCAGTGAAGAGGATTAGGTGAAAAGTATTGATTTTCTGCAAGCAGTAGGATTTCTTATACAGAGCCTGTAAAGTTGTTTCAAACGGTGCTCTTACAGTGGAACTCAGATTATCCAAAGATTATCCATTCTTTTAGAGACACCTACCCTTTATCTATACTCACTGGCCATTTGATCAGAAACACTTTCCCTATAGTTACACTGTAGATATGTACAATTACAGACTGTAATTAATCTGTTACTGCACAGTTCTCTAACACATTAATCCATGGTCAGTTTCTGACCACAGCATTGCTGGATATTGTCAGTGTCCGTCCTAGACTGAAAGTGGACCACCTGCAGCTCTGTGCTCTGAAATTGACCATTGATGAATAACTTGAGGATGGCTAACATAAACTGTCTTGTTCAGTTAAAAAGAGGAAGTCTTCCTGAGGACAGGCCTCAGGTTGGGGGTTATGGTGGTGCTGCTTCTTCCTCCTCAATGGGACATCGCAGGCCAAACGAGCCAACTTACCCTCAGCAGGTAGCATAAATTTCCCTGCAGGCCTCAGTACACCACACAACACTCAACATGTTTACTCTTTGCTTATAATTAACCCTTTTAAAACCACCAATGGGAAACTCCTGAACAACTATTAATTATTCTAAATCCTCTATGAATTTTTCAGGAGCCATCATGAATTGTTTAACATCCACTATAAAGTTTTCAATCTCTATTATGAATTATTCAAAATACACAATTATTTTGGACCCATTATGAATTACTCAACATCTACTGTGAATTATTCAGGATCCGTTATAAACAGTATCCGCTATGAATTATTGAGGATCCATTATGAATTATTTAACATTCACTTTGAATTATTCAGCATCTTTTAGGAATTATACAACATCCACTATGAATTACTCAGGATCTACTCAGGATCTATATGAATTGTCCAGTATCCAATTTGAGTTATTCAGTATGTACTATGACTTATTCTATGATGACTATGAATTACTATGAATTAATTATTTAAAAATACGATGAACAGATTGCACTATTAATTATTTTGTATTTATTAAGAACTCTTCAGTAACTGCTTTAATATTTTATCTTTGCTATTTTTAGTGCATTATTATTATCATTATTGTGATTATTCAGGAACTACTATGAAATTAGTATAATAATTCTGATAGTATTTAATTTTGGCCCACAGCCAGCTGCCATTACATTGTACTATAACTTGTTTTATGATGAACGAACAAACTAAAAATACGAAACATAAAATACAGACAGTCACTTCTTTTAAAAAGTTACCAGCTAGAGAATCTCTAAAGTTTTAAATAAACAATACATTAATTGTCATGATTGTCACAGTGTTGTTTTTTTATTTTGTTGTACTTCCTTAATGTTATATTGTATTCATGTAAATGTGTTTTATGCTTGTGTGGTCAGAATAAGAGGGGCAGTTTAGAGGAGAGAGCTCAGACGATGGGCTCTGCTGGAAGGAATAGCCCAGTCAGTAATACTCCTGTACCCAGACGGACTTCGGATACCCAACCAGCACCGGTACTTTAACATTACACACATACACATACAGACCTGTTATGATACATTCTGTGTATTTGTTCACAGGACAAACTGGATTTGTTACTTAAATCTGTTTTCTAATTTGTGTGGTCAGACTGTAGTCTTGGCTAACAAATATAGAACAAATAAGCCGCAGAAAGATTCATGCTTCATTTCACAACATTGTTTCACTTATCAGACACAGCATGAACACAACAGGACAGTAGTGTGGACTGACGTGGTCAGCAGGCTGCTAACAGGCTTCAGACTGTAGCAGAAATGTTCAGAGACAGGCTTGAAGTTCAGATCTTTAACTGAAGCTGTCATTCTACACATTAACCTACATGGTAAAAATATGCTTCCAGTCACACTTGACAGTAAGTGTCACAAACAGTGGTACTTAACACTGTATTGGAGAAAACTTTTGAGAATAATTTGGACAAATAATAGGATGCATAACCAAATCAAACCCAAAGCCCAGATAACCAAACTCTCTTGTTTGGGACACATTATGGGAAGAACCAGCTCACTTCAGAAGACAGTTATACTTTTCTAGCATTGTCCCTGACTTAAACCTTCTAGTTCTAACATGAGACTTTATTACATAAGATTCTAACTGGCTATAAAATACATTATTACTTTCATATTCATGGACATGAATACATTACATACATTAGTATAATCAATTAATGTTTCAGAGAGTATTTTATGTTATTTCAGATGTGGAGCTGCATTAATATTTATTAATGGCTTTGTTATTGTTAATCGATCATTAATTAAGACATCACTTAAACATTTAATAATGCTTAGTAGTTTATTAAGTACTGTACCCTTATTGTAAAGTGTTACCATCTTCCCTAAATGTCAGTTAAAAGCTTCAGCATGCTGTGTTTAACCCTCTGGAGTCTGCACTCCTGCCAGTGGCATATTAAGAAAATTCTGCCAAAACACTTACATAACTCAGCAACATTTTATCATATAAACAAAGCGAAACTTACACCAGAATAATTAAAGGGTCTACTTTTCAAATATATATAGCTTATAAAATATATATATATTTTTAGAGATTTAAAATAAATATCAAATAAGCAGAGACATGTTTGTGAGAGCGAGTCAGACAGCTGTGCTTTAATTTCCCACCAAATGACCCGATTTGTCATTCATATGATAATGACATGGTACCTCCGGACACAGCTTTGGTGGAATAGTGGCCGTGGAATGTGAACCTGAACATAAAGCTCTCATCTGAGGTGAACATGAATAAAAGACCTCTCACCTCACACATATCTCATAAATATTCAATCTAGGAATCACTGAATGAGTGAAACACATCAACTCACATTTGTTAAGCTTTAAAGCTGAAATAAAACCACATACAATGTCTAAAAACTGTAATGAGCAGTGTATAGCCAACACCTCTGTTTATTCAGTTCTGAGCTCAAAAGTCTTGGCTAGATATGTTTAGAGTGTTTTTTTCACAATATATCAGCACATCTGAAAACAGGAAAGTCTAAGTTTAGAGCAGATTTAATCAAAATATAGATTTATGACACTCTTACTGTTTTGACACTGTTGTTGCTGAGTTTGTGCTGAACAAAAGCCTGTGTAACACTTTGGAAAAAATAATTTTAGATGGGTGTAATTTGTAAAAAGTGAAGCCATGTCAGACTATATTAGGTTATCTGTAATATGTGAATGAATATGTGAATAACATCTGACCATTACGAAAGACAAAAAGGACATAATGTTCAGATGTTCAAATGTGCAGAAAATGACATATTTATGTTTGTTCTCTGTACAAGGTCTAGTAGTCTAAAGGGATTGGCCAAAGTTATTAAAAATGGTGTGTGTGTGTGTGTGTGTGTGTGTGTGCGTGTGTGTGTGTGTGTGTGTGTGTTTTCAGAGGTCGGCACTGCAGGTGAAAGCTCTGTATGACTTCACAGCAGAGGAAGATGATGAGCTGGGTTTTAACACTGGAGATATCATTGAAGTGCTGGACCGCTCTGATCCTTCGTGGTGGAGGGGCCGGTTGCATGGAAACATTGGCCTTTTCCCTGCCAATTATACTATCCAAATCTGACCCAGGCAGAACTGGTCAGCTCCTCCGAGCTGAACCTTCAGATTCTTCTGCATTATGAAGATTGAATCACTTTTACAAAGTTGGATACTTCTTTACTGTTACAGGTCATGAGGATGTGGACAAAGAATAGAAAAAACTATTGTGTTTTCTACCCATGCTTATAATGAGCTGGGTGATTCCATACATATTTAATATTCACTTTCAACAAATGAGGTACGATTGGGCCAAAGTCTAATACAGATAGTAACAGATATTTACTCCCAGCAGTTTCTACCATCATAGCCTATACTGCTATAGGCTAATACAGAATGACTATTCTTACATATATACCAGTGCTACATCAAAAAAATAGAATATCAATTCAGAAAATAAACTGTTCTATTTTACATTAATTTCTCATAGAGTGACATTTAATTTTTGTTTTACTGTTCATCACTATGGCTTTTGTATGACTCATGAAATCTGAAATCCAGAATCTCAAATTATTAGAATATTTTATTTGGTGTTTGAGTAAATTACTGTTCAAACATCAACATTAAACCAAAAAAAAGTTTGAAATATATCATTTTTGGAGATGCACTAGTATTACTGTATGAACATATACTAATCTTTCTATGTTCTTTTTCTTAAATTCATTAAAACTGATGACAGAACCGCTCTTAAAAGTGTGATCCTTTTCAGAAAGATGAAGAAAGGAAGTTGTGATAGAAATTGCAGAAAAGAGAATAAGTTCACCTCTATAAACATCTGCATGTGCAGTTACTCTTTATTTACTGAACATATTGTATCAAGAAAAATATGTAAACAGAAAATGTGGCCTGTGCAGAAATGATGGCATATGATTTTTTTTTTCCAACAAGTAAAATTTTGCAAATAAATCAACATGTAGTTTGGATTAAAATGGCTTAATTTCACGTACTAGAATAAAATAACACATTAAATATAAGTTTTATATATACAGTACTAGTTAAAGGTTTGGACACACCTTCTCAGTCAATGTTTTTATTTTGTTCCTACATTGTAAATGAACACTGAAGTCAT